>JAJMIE010000033.1:0-145814 GCA_030575195.1 Sugiyamaella boreocaroliniensis
GGGGGGGGGGGGGGGGGGGGGGAGATGACGAGGACGGTGGTGGTGGGGGGGGTGGGGACGACGGGGGGTATACAAAGGCGTGAAAAGATAAAAGGGGCACGACAAAGTCGAGCCGCCAACAGCAGCGCCGTTTTGGCGGGGCGCCAGCTTTGGGTGCTCTCGCTCGCCCTCAGCCCCGCTATGCACCAGTCCCGTCAGCCTCGTATGGTACGTTGTGATGGTGCATTTTTAAGTAGGTGGGAGACAGGGCGGGGACGAAAGCCCTACCCAGGGGATTGATTCCCGCCAGGACAGGTCATTTCGTGTCGCTGTCAACCCACTATCTTTGCACCACTGCTTACACCGTTACTCCATGCTACTCCACTAACCTTGCTCTCAGATGACTCGATCCTTGTTGGTCCCCTATCCTGTTTCGGAGCGGGTCTCAGTCATCCCGCCCACCTCGTACCACTCGGCTCTAGCCTCGCTCACATCACATCCCCCTACCCACGTCTCCCCCCCCGCCGCGGGAGTCGGCTTTAAGGAGTGGGTGAGGCGCGTCCGGCGCCGGAATGCCCGGTAAACCACGCAATTGCTAGATTACTAATCGGCCCACCCGTCAGCACAAACTGTCGGTATACTAGCCTTCCAGCTGTTGTAAGGGGCTGACCCGCCAACGGCGGGGTTACGCGATGACAGTTGAATCATGATGACTCGGAGCTGCATGGCAGTTTCTGTGGTCCCGCCCGGACCCCCGCCCCTGCTCCCGCCCTTCCCCGGCCTCTTAGTCACCCTGGACTCATAAACCACCCACCCGCAGCTTGATTCAGCTCAGCCCCGCTTACTGAGATGATAGTAATGACACCGGCGACCCGATGCTATGACCCGATGCGCAGCACACTAATCCCAACTCAGGCAGGCAATGGCCCGGAGCGGAGTACGAGCACCGCCGAAGCAGTTTTAGCCGCGCTACCAGCGTTGGTGCGGCCAATCCACGCCGATCCGATATCGCTATCGGCCTTGCAAACAGTCCGCTGCCCGCAGTAGTCTGGCGAGCTGCCCCCCGCGGCGTTAGCTCGTATGCACGCCATGCACGGCGCGACAGGCGCCGTATACGTGCGCCGCGCCGGGGGAATGTTCGTATGCCTCCACTTTGCCGAGCAAGCCCAGGCCATCGAGCTGGGAGCTTCATCAAATCTGGTCCGAGTAGCACATGGGGCACAAAGACGAAATTGGGTGCAAGGACCAATCGGGTGCAAGGCCCAAATCTGGTAGACGGATCAACAGGTATAAGGATTAACAGGTATAAGGACTGAATATCGACGAAACGTGTCGCTGCTGCCCATCCAGTTGCCTAAAAATACCAACAGCCTATAAATACCAAACATATTTATACCAGTAGTCTGTAAATACCAGTAGTCTGTAAATACCAGTAGTCTGTAAATACCAATAGCCTGGAAATATCCAACAGCCTGTAACAATCAATAGTCTACAACTACATTAACTGTCTGCGAATACCTCGACGCTGATGCCAGGAAATAGCTCCAATTAGTTGTAAAGAGAGCACACAATAAGTTCTTCCGTCCTACTGGCCAGATTATACTGGTGAGCTTGTACTACAGATTTGGACATTGTAGAGTACAGAAGGCATGATTCCACCAAGCACTGTCCAACTAGCTGAATAGTAAATTAGTCAAGTAGTCAAGAAGTCAAGTAGTCAAGAAGTCAAGGAGTCAAGGAGTCAAGGAGTCAAGGAGTCAAAAAGTCGAGCAGTCCATCAGTCAAACAGTCTAACAATCAATGTCATTAGTCGATATAGTCATCACCAATAATCCTCTCATTGCTCTATACTGAGAACTTAGCCATTGATTTAGTCTCTCCCTATATTGAACCTGTACTACCTTCCCTTGTTCTTTATAATCTTGCGGAATTAACTATATTGACGTCAGGTCGGACTGTTAACCTGTACTCTACTATACCCCACTGAGCCTGTACTCTACTGTACACTGAGCCAGCACTCTACTATCTCTACTATTACCCTCTGTCAACCAGCATTACCTTATTGATCTGAGCCTCTGCCTTCTTGTAAATTGACCTCCACACTCCTTTGCACTCTAATGGCTACTGCTCAACCTCCTAACTATGCCGGCTCACGCTTGCCGAGTTCTCGGTACGGCCCAGCCCGCGCCTTGACAACCGTTGATGACTGCAGCTGTTGCCGTGCCCCTGGGCCGTGTAATTGTGCCGCACGTCAACTGTCGGCTACGTACTTCCGCACTCCCTGCCGCACACCGCATCGCCGCGCCTATAGCCGTGCCCTGACTAACTGTATATCACCTCGTTCTCCCCCTTCTTGTCTTCTTCTTCTTCCTCTTCACTTGCTCCATGCCACAGCCACGACTCTTGACCATTGCTGGTGCGTTCTCGGCCCCGAATTGATGCATAGCCGTTCCCCCTGCTAACCAAGGCTCCGATTCGTCGGGCGGTGCTGGTATCGAGGCCGACCTCAAGACCTTCACGGTCCATGACTGCTACGGTATGACATGTATCACAGGTTTAACGGCCCAGAACAGTGAGTTTCTCTTCTCCAAGCTCAATTCGACCTATGCTAACTGAGCCACTGGTGTCCGGCGCATCTGGCCCGTCGATAGCCAGGATATGATCCGAGACACCTTGGACGCTGTCTTTGATGATGTTGGGGTCGACGTCGTCAAGACTGGAATGCTCTCGTCCAAGGATACCGTCGTGTCTGTCGTCGAGAAGCTCGCTCAATGGCATGCCTCGGGCCCTATTGTCGTGGATCCCGTCATGGTCTCGACCTCGGGCGCTCGCCTCATCCCAGAAGACGCTATTGACGCCTACATTGGCCGTCTCATCCCCAGCGCGACGCTGCTGACGCCCAATCTGCCCGAAGCACAGTTCATCGCTCGTCATGCCGGCTCCGAGAGTGTAATTGAGTCGCTTGCTGACATCAAGGCCCTTGCAAAAACGCTCAAAGCGTTGGGATGCCGCGCTGTGCTCATCAAGGGCGGTCACCTGGGCCTTGACAAGTCTCTAAACCCTGTCACCGATGGTTCAAAGCCAGAACGCATTGTAGATGTTCTACTTGATGAATCAGATAACTTCCACCTCTTTGAGAGCGCATGGATCGAGTCTAAAAGCACCCATGGCACTGGATGCACGCTGTCGTCGGCCATTGCCTCCAACCTGGGCCACGGAATGCTGCTACCCGACGCCGTCAAACTCGGCATTCGCTTTGTTCAGCAGGCCATTTCGTCTGCAGAGCCGCTAGGTAAAGGAAACGGACCTGTCAACCATCACCATGGCATCTCTATCCGCCCCTTCACCAAGGGCCATTTTGTTGAGTACCTGCTGAACCACCCCAAGGTGCGCCCACACTGGCACCGCTACGTCAACCACCCTTTCACCCAACAGGTTGCTAGAGGAACGCTGCCCCTGGACACCTTCCGCTACTTCCTTACTCAGGACTACCTGTACCTCGTGCACTACGCGCGAGCACACGCTCTCGCTGGATACAAGAGCTCCGACATCGACCAGACGGCCAAATCGGCTCGCATAGTGCTGAGTATCCAGACGGAGATGAAACTACACATTCAGTACTGTGCCACGTTCGGTGTTTCCGAGGAAGATCTCAAACAGGCTTCCGAGGGACTGCAATGCTATGCCTATTCGCGATACCTCCTCGACGTGGGAGTCCAAGAAGACTGGGCTGCTCTGGAATTTGCACTATCGCCCTGTCTTCTTGGCTACGTCGAGGCAGCTCGCAATCTGCTAGCTGACCCCAAGTCGGTGCCTGGCAACAAGTACTGGCGCTGGGTTGAGACGTACACGTCGCCCGCGCTCGACGAGGCTTTTGAGCTCGGCAAGCAGATGCTTGAAACGGCCGTACTCTCCGTCTCACCGGAACGGATTGAGCAGCTCATTGACATCTTTGCAACCACCACTAAGATGGAGTGTCAGTTCTGGGATAAAGCCTTGACTAGAGGAGAGTAGTGTCTACATCCCTATTGGGCTATACATGGGCTATACATGAGGATACACATCAGTTGTGCACTTCAAGCAGCAGACCGCTTATTAACCTCACAGTATACTCGGGTAAAACTAGATATATATAATAACAGCATATGATCAAATAGAACATGGTATCAAGTAGGCCCTGTGGAGAAGCAGGGATGGGGTGTATATCCAGGGTAAGGGCAAACCTACTAGGTCAGAGATTCTCGGTTGACGTCTGAGGCAGGCTTAAACCTTCCTTTGACATGTTTTATGCCGTTTTAGAGTCATCAGCTACAGTAGATTTGTATAACGTTGTTATAGCCTCGCCTACAGCTTATACAACGGCTCTTAGAACAACATCTGATCTTCAATACCCTACATATGCTCTTAGCTGACCTTCAGATGATTCAGCTGACACTGACCTCCAGTTCAGCCAGTGGTCTGATAAATCTAAATACAAGCTAACAATACAACAGTTAGCTAACCTACAGGACTCATATCCCAGAATCACCGTTCCACTACCCTTGAAGCCTCTTCCTCGGCTCGTGGCTGCTGCCTGACTGAATGACCAGTCGGCAGCACAGCCGCACATATCGGTCCATTTTCGAAAATTTCCACATTTCATCACGATTACAAGCACTTGGACGCTCTGTACCGGCGCTGCTGTTGATTGGAACGCTACACAGCACTGCTACAAGTGTTCTAAGTGCGTTTTTGTGCCTACTCCGCAGTCTTTCGACCCCGCGTCGTCCGAGTAGCGCCAACTTTTGCCTCAAATCTCGTCCAGCTTCGCTTGTGCTGGATATGAACTAAGAGCCCCCCAACGATACGCCCACATAGACGAAACCCGGCCAAAATTTGCACCGGAATCCGCGTCACTCACTGTCCTGCTGTCCTCGTAGTGCCTACGTAGCTCGCTTTGATCATGGCGTTTGGAGGCTGGCAAGACCGCCGCCTCGACGACCGTGACCGTGAGCGAGAGCGCGACAGGCGCGAGCGCGAGGCCTCGGACTACAAACGGCGGCATCGCCTACCCTCAGGAGACTACGTAAGTATTGTACCCACTCGTAGCGTCCCGTCACGTCTAACTCAGCGTCGGCCCCACTCTCCGCCCTATCGCCGCGAATCAGATGCAGCTCGCAAATACCCACCATCTGGCCCCAGCGCCTCGTACCCACGCGACCGCTCACCGCCTCCACCGGCGGCTCACTCACGCAACGGATCCACAGAACATAGCCACAGCTTCTCCGAAGGCTCGACAACTGCGGCTGCGGCCGCGGCGGCTCCGTCGACTCGCTCCTTCTCGACTGCGCGAAGCAGCTCGCCCGATTCATCGGCACCTCGACACTACTCGGTTCCGTCCACGAGCCCTCGGCACTCATCCACATACGATGACGGTGCATCTCGACCTGACCAGTCCACGGATACGTCACAAGATGGCCGTCGCCGCGTCTCAGACGACTATCGACGAGGCCCTCCACCACCGTCTGGAACAGGACAGCCTCGTCGAGGCCCGCCACCACCAGGGCCACGGTACTGGGGCGATAGGAGCCGAGGCTACGACCGTGACCGGGACCGGGATCGGGATTGGGATCGCCGGGACTGGGAGCGGGACCGAGATATGAGAGAACGAGATATGCGTGAACGAGATATGAGAGAACGAGACATGAGAGAACGAGATATGAGAGAACGAGATGTGCGAGATCGTGACAGAGGCGGCCGCGAATACAGGGATCGGGACCGGGACCGCGATAGGTGGTGGCCCGACCGTAGGGCGCCGCCGAAGTACGGCCCTAACGATGCTAAATTCGATCGTAGCGGGCCTTCTTCACGGGATGGCTTCTATGACCGTGACAGGTATAAGGACAGACCGTCTGACTACCGCCCTGATTCCTATGACCGCCGCAAGTACAGCTCTAGCCCTCAGCCCCACGCATATCATCGGTACCCTGATGCTGGCGACGACACCCGCCCTTCGCAACAACAGAATGCTACACGCCACTCTCGTGATTCGCAAGGTGCCTCGATGGATAGGAATGGCTCGGCTAAAGCTTCCTCACCCGAAAGGTCTTCTGAACACGTTGATGTCAAGCAGGAGGCCTCTGCCCCTGAGCAGCTCGATAAACACCATGAACCCACGCCACATCTATCTCCAAACGAAGATGCCCCCAAGCAGCATGTGTCCGATGAGAACCCTAAAGTTGAAGACGACGAGGCGAATATCGATCCCCAGAAGCCGCAGGACCCTTCTGAAGCCAACACTGAGCTGATGGATACTTCTGACCAGCCCCAACCTTATTCAATGGCAGACGACAACGACGACAAGGATGCAGCAGCACCGAAAGCGGAGGATTCGACGACTACCGTAACTGCTGTCGTTGAAGAGCCAGAGCTCGAGTCTTTTGAAGCGCCCGCGTCGCCTGGTGTAAAGGATGATACGAAACCAGCCGAGACGGAACCAATCGCAGAAATCGAGTCTTCGCCATTTGAACCGATGGATGCCCGCGAGAACACTCCTATTGTGGCGCCAACCGATGAAATGGAAGTTGATGGAGTTAGCTCACGGGAAGATGCCACGAAAGAGGAACTAGCCAAGTCTCTAGTCGTCGAAGAGCCTGTGGCCGCTGTCCAGGCTGTAGCTCCAAAGCAGGTCGTGATAGAAGATGCTCCGGAGCCTATTTCTGCTGTTGAGGCTCATGCGCCAAATGGCAACAAGGAGTATGATGAAGATAAGGACGAGATGAGCGATGCTGCAGACCTGGAGAGAGAGCACTCCCTGGACGCCTCTGCCCCCCCAGAGTCTGAAACTGAAAAGAGCGACAAAAAAGCTCGAGTTGACAGCTCCGTGGAGCCCATTACAGTGGATACTAAGCCATCCAAGGAACAGATGGATCGTGTTGAGGAGAAGTTGCTTGAAATTGAAAACATCCCCGCGGATGTTCGTCAAGAAGGAATGCTCTATCTCTCGAAACAGAAGCCTATCAAGAATGTGGTGGATTACTCGTTTGTGGCTGAACTGGCAACTGACTTCAAGGCAGAAACTCGCAGTGTGATGGTCGACGCCTTGACTACTTACCAAAAGCTACTTGACCTTGAGAAGTCTCAAAAGACTGAGGAGTATCTTCAAACGCGGTCACTCTGGCTAAAGTCCTGCGAGCAGGTCGAGGAAGATCTAAAACAGCTCTACCTCCCAATCCCAGAGAACTCTAGCATTGGCAGTAAGATTACAACCGTTGTTAATGGGACTCCCCGCAAAGAATCTGCCAGCTCGGCTACTTCAGTTGCAGGGCCCATTCCTCCACCTCCGCCTAGCAGCGGCAAGGGCCGGCGAGGTCGCGCTGCGTTCCAGGGCGATTCGGTGCGAAGCGAAGCTGAGTTCTTAGAGATTCTTGCTAGCCTTGAACGCGAAAACGCTCGAGACCCGCTTGTGAGAGCTCGGTTGACTTCTGCTCATGTTCCTGATATGATTTTTGATCCTATTGAACGGGAAAAGTTCTTGTACGCTGACTTCAACAATTTGATCCGCGACAAATCTATTCCTTATGCTCGACTGACAACGGATGCTATCGATCCTTTCACTGATGAAGAACACGAATCGTTTTGCTATTACTACTCTATGCATCCAAAGGAGTTTGGAAAGATTGCTCGGCTCATGGGAGGCAGTCGCACTTTCAACGAGTGCGTTTTGCACTACTATCGGACCAAAAAGAAGGTGGATTACAAGGCGTTGGTTCTTGGCCGCAAGCGAAACGCGAGACGGACTCGTCGCAAACCCAAAGCGCCTTCAACACCTGCAACGGGTGCCCCGACGAGCGGCTTGCAGACTGCGGCCGCAAGCGAGACTGAGGATGCTGCTACTGCTGATGTCCAATCTGAAGTTTCGATGACAGACGTTGTTTCCCGCGACTATGACGATGTCAATGGTACCGGCGAACCGAAGAAGCGACCTCGCGCCACTGGTCGTGGTGGATCCCGTGCCGCCGGCGCACGAGCTTCCAAGGGCCAGAAACGCAAGGAAGAGATTGATGTGACGATGACGGATGCTAACGGTATGCCAATTGTTCAAAATAGCCACGGACAGATGCCTGTTATGGTTCCCATGGGCGTATCAGAGCAACAAGCACGCCAACAACAACAACAACAACAACAACAACAACAACAACAGCAGCAGCAGCAGCAACACCAACAACAGCCGTCGCAGCCGCAACAGCAGGTACGCACAAATGAGCTGCCTGTTGTCACTGAGGTTCACCGAGAGAAGGTGTCATCGTATTGGAGTCAGCCCGAGATTCGAAAGTTTGAGAAGATGCTGGAGGAGCTCGGCACTCAGTGGGCCGAGATTTCGAAACACATTCGTACCAAGAGCGTGGTGATGTTGAAGAACTACTACCAAAAGTACGCTGTGGAGCGAGGCTACCAGAAGATTGCGCATGATGCCAATGCTCGGATTGGCAATGGTCAGCCGTTGCAGATGAAACATGAAGATGTAGGTCAAGTACCGCCCCATCAGATGCCTCCTCGCGCTGCTCCACAGCAATTTGGAGCTCGCAAGTCTGTTGGGCTACCCGTAATGGTTCCTCCTACCATGATACAAATGCAGACAGGACAGCCAGGACACTTGCACGTCAATGGAGGCACGGTTATAGCGCCGGCGGCTATCCAAGCCAATGGCTCGGCGGGCCAAGGCCCCAGTGCAGGCTACTTTGTACCGCGAGCCAAATCGATCTCAGCGGCCTCCGGCCAGCCGGCGACGGCAGGCCAGGCCAATGTTCAACAAGCTCCTCCGCAAATGACTAGTTCGCAGTCCGCAATCCCTCCGCCACAGAGTGCGTCGCCGCCTATTTTGGAAGCCATTGAACCTGGTTCGGCGGCGGTTAGCAACCTACCGCGACCTGTTCTGCCTTCGATCAGCAGTATCAGCAGCTATCAGGACTACTATAGTAGCCAGAGACCTGTATTGAAGCCCGTGCGGTCTTCACTAACGAGTCTTCTGAACGATCCTCAATCGGAAAAGAAAGGTCCACCTCTTCCTTTGCCTAGTGCAGAGAGGTACGATCGTCGTGGTGATGGGCCCACTTCTGGACCTGGGTATGTGCAGCTACCGTCTCTAGCCAACCTTGATCCATATCAAGGAGGAACTGGACTTCGACACCCTGGTATGTATCCGTACCCGGTGACGGACCAAGCTCAGACGAAGCCGCCTGGTCTTGGACCACGACTTCTCGAC
Organism: Sugiyamaella boreocaroliniensis; assembly: GCA_030575195.1. Taxonomy (NCBI): domain Eukaryota; kingdom Fungi; phylum Ascomycota; class Dipodascomycetes; order Dipodascales; family Trichomonascaceae; genus Sugiyamaella; species Sugiyamaella boreocaroliniensis. The sequence continues at coordinate 9,224 of JAJMIE010000033.1, forward strand.
AACGTGTATGGGTATGGAGAGCCGACAAGCCGCGAGAGCAATGAACGTGGCCGCGGAGGCTCTCCCCCGGGTCAGAACTACTATCAAGGAGGGCGTTAACCCCCAAATTGCTTGAATCAGACTTTCAGCTCTGCTGTTACTGTGATTCCCCGAATGGGAGTATTTATTCATGATTTGTGTATTGTTGTAGAATTGACTGATGATATGAAAGATGTAGAAGTGAGAAGAGATGGTTCATGAGCTAACAAGAGGTTCGTTGTATGTGTATGTACTCTTTGCAAATCTACAAGACCAGAACGTTTTGAGGAAGTTCAACATCCATGATCAGGACGTCAAACTGTAAAGCGCAACGAAGATGTTGTACAGCAAGAATCCTTGACTAGGTAAAAGCCCCTGATCAGTTCTGCTACACCAAGTATACACCTGGTCAAGATTACATCTCTAATACCAAATCTCTTCAAGATCCCCACTGCTACTATCTAAATCTCAGGTATCAGTGAGGGCTCTTCCCGTGAAGTGCTATAACAACTACAAGCCAAAAATCACACCACATCTGCTCTTCTACTTTGTTTCAATAAAACTGCTATAAAACAGCAATCATACAATGAAGTGTTTTGTATTTGTAGTTTGCACGCCAATAGCTATGCAGTCTATTCCATGATACAAGACAACAAGACTCGACCCACAACGCATTGAGCACCAGGACATGGACTCACGATAGACTGAGGTTCATGAAACGACGGCGCGTGAACGCAAGCCAGTACTTGTTGGGGCCCTCTGTCGGCTGGGATCCGTAGATCTTGGCGATAAGGCGCTGGGCCAGCTCTTGACGGAACTGCGACAGGTAGCTGCGTAGAAAGTCGACCTGGTTGCGGTCTGCTGGCGCGGCGTACAGTGAGTTTAGAGGGAAGCCTGGCTCGCCCGGTAGGGCAAAGTGGTCGATGGCCAGTGTGTTGAGCAGGCGAGTGGCATCCTGGGCCGTAGTGGCCGGCTTGAGCTTGCTGAGGCAGTCGCTAACAAACAGAATGCCGTAGATAAGCGTTCGGTCGGCAGGACCTTTAATCTCAAAGTTGCGGAAGAACGAATTGACACGGAAAAGGTCGAGAACTTCGTCGAGAATGTCGTATCCGTCGGGGTCAGACGGAGGGTAGGCTGGGCCCCGGATCTTTGTACGTAGAGGAAGAACGGCAAAGTTGCCGATGATGGAGGCGTCCGACTCGGACAGGAACGTAGAGTGTTGGGCTGGCATGATGTGATTGTCCACCAAGCAATGATCCAGGGGTTATCGTTGACGTTTGCCTGGAAAGCTACCCTCGAAACGGTGAAGTCGTTATTAAAGTGGAGAAGTGGAAGGGCAGCCTAAGCCCCTCCGGAGCACACGGCTGGTGCGCATACCCGCATACCCGCCACTTCCACCCGCTTAACAGACCTGCATAACCCCGGGATGGGCATTTGCAGCGCCGTTTTTTTTTTTTTTTTATCTACTGAAATTTCCACTTCTTCCTCCTATCGCCCGGCCTTTACGACTTGTACCAACACTGAGGCCTACGCAAACTGCGTTATTTCGTGTGCTGTAGTTGCCCGTCTCCCGCAGAATGCCCTCGGCAGCCGTGTCTAGTGCGACTCCTGCTGTGTACTCGGCAACAAAGCTGCGGTCGGTGCTCAAGAAGAAGAAGGCCGATATGACGGTGGTGGTGCCTGGTCGCGCACTCGCTGCGCCACCTCAGTCCTCCAAATCCGTCTCAGAACCCATGTATATAGCGTACGTCCAAAATATGCTTGACCAGCTACTGCTTCATCACAATGCTGAGCCCATCAACGGCCTTGTTGCGGAGCTCGAGCTTCCCGCCTCGTCGAAAGACGCCCTCTCCGACACTCAGCTGCTGTACCTCATCAAGGCACTGACAACCGAAGCCTCGCGCCTCGACAACTCGGCAGGGCAGCCCGTCATCTCGTGCCTACTCAAGGTCAAGTGGGCCAACAAGGACCCGCAGTTTATCGCCGCCTACGTCAAGTTCCTCGGAGTCCTCGTCAGTAGCACCCCCAAATGGTGGACTGACGTGGCCAACAACCTCGTGTCGCAGTTTGTACACACAAATACGCTGCCCCACCACAATGTTCTTTCGTACATTGTACACATCGTCCCTACGTCGGCCACTTCACTGCCGGTCATTTTCGCACAGAACTTCCCGCATAAGGCCGACTCGGCTGAACACTTCACCGCCTACATCCGCAACTTGCTGCGCTGCATCGACTATTGTCCCGAGCTGCAAAAGGCTGTGTGGGCCCTGATTCTAGAGCGCATTGTGCAGCTCGACGTTGAGCTGTACGAAGAGGTAGACAGTGACGATGAGGAGGATGATGATGACGACGATGAAGACGACGATGACGACAGCGACGACGAAGACGACGACGCCGAAACAGATCACATTATGCACACCGAGCAGCAATCTGACTCGGACTCGGACTCAGAAAACGAGTCCGACTACGGCGAGTACTCGGACAACGAGGAGTTCGATGCAGACATAGACATGCGCGAGCAACTTGCCGCCACGAAGGCCAAGCTCGACGCTATCATGTGCATGCTGTTCGACCATCTTGACGCCAAATTCAACGACGAGACCGTCAGCTCTCCCGAAACTGTCCAGCTCTTCACCACCATGCTGGACCTATTCCAAGCCTACATTCTCCCCACCCACCGAACCCGCTCCGTGCAATACCTCGTTTTCCGCATGTGCCACGCCCACTCGCATCTTTTGGACGCCTTTCTCGTATCTCTGATTGAGCTGGCTCTCTCTCCGACTGAGAACATTGAGCGTCGCCAGAAGGCCATGCAGTACATCTCATCGTTCATTGCTCGATCCAAGGGCCTTTCGCGCACCCAGATCGTCTCGGTCGTCAGCTTCCTATCCGGGTGGCTGGAGCGCTACATCAATGAGCGCGAGGTAGAGGTCGACAACAACATGGGAGGCATGGGTCGATTCCGCATGTTCTACTCGGTCTCGCAGGCTCTCTTCTACATTTTTTGCTTCCGACACTCGATGCTGCGTCGCGAAAATGCCACCGACACCTCGGAATGGGAGTGCGATCTCGACCGTCTGTTCCAGCGTCTTATCGTCACTAAATTCAATCCTCTGAAGTATTGCAAGCGCACGGTCGTGGCAATGTTTGCTCGCATTGCCCAAAAGGAAAATGTTGCATACTGCTTCACCATCATGGAGCAGAACCGTCTGGGAGGATTCCGTGCTCAGTCGACAGGTAGCGGATCGTCATCGAATGGCGGAAGCCCACTGAGCGGCCCCTCGAACTCGTCGTACTTTGCAGGATCCAACTTTTGGAACAAAAGCCAAGAGTTTGGCACTCTAGAAGCCTACTTCCCGTTTGATCCTTTGGTCCTCAAGAAGGCCCGCAAGACTCTTGTTGGTCTTTACGTTGAATGGGAGGACGTTGCCGATGGCATTGATTCTGGCAGCGAAGACTCGGAAGACGGCATGGACGACGATGATGAAGAAGATGATTCGTGTGCCTCGAGCGACGAAGACCTCATGGACGAGGATTCGGATGATGAAAATTAAATTATTAGTATATTTTACATATACACGCAATTCTATGCCATGTATCTAAAATGAGACGGACAATACCAATAGAAGTCCAACTAAGTCCACAATCCTTCATCACTTCAAACGACGTGACTTTGATTTCGGGTGCGAACCAGTCAACTCCTGAATCTGACGAGCCAACAAGTGCTCTTCTTCAGACGGCTTTGTCGCGTTCTCCTTCCATCTTCTCCTGAAGTCTTCCGCTTCAGCATCGTACTGCTTGATGCGCTTGCGGAATTCATCATTCTTTTTGTTGTTTTCATCCTTGATATCCTGCGTCTTTTCAAGATATGGCTGCTTCTGATCTTCAGGAAGCTCTCTCCACATCTTGCCCAAAGCAGCACGGACTTCATTTCGTGAAGCTCGCGCATTCGGATCACCAGTTTCCTTGTGCTTGGCTTCATCTGCATTTTGACGACATTCTTCCCAAAAGTCTTTCTGAAAGATGAGAAACGGGTTTGCTCCAGAACGCTCCGGTTTGACGGGACGCTCACCGAGCTCCTTTATAAGGTCGTGTCTCATGCGCTCATTGTCATGATCCATTCGCTCTTCGGCTAGCTCACGAAGACGAGCTTCAAGGGCTTCGACTGTCGACTGATGCTGTCGCTTCCTGTTGACGTCACTATCTTCATACAAGAATCCAGCGTTATTCTCAGGGGCAGGAGCCATTTCTGGCGCTGCCACTGAATATTGCGGTGCCATGGGAGACGGATTGTTAGTTCCCGGAACGTTGGGTGTAACAATGTTGGAGCTCATTTGGCTCGACGCTGCCGTAGCATAGTGGCTACGAGAAGCGGCCATGGCCTCCTTAGATGGGATCAAAGGATCAGGAATCTCAAGATCCCCAATCATGCTAGTCAAAACTTCCTTCGCTGCCCGGAGCCCAGACAAATATGCACCATGAACCGTTCCAGGATACGGGCGGCACGTCGCCTCTCCAGCAAAGAAGAACGATCCACCGATAGGCCGTGCCATTAGATCATAATCAGCTCCTGTGGCCTCACGACCAACGTACGAATACGATCCTCTCGAAAATGGATCAAACTGCCAGCGTGTGACGACGGACTCAACGAGCTGATAAGGTCTATCAAAAGTGGGCGGAAGAGCCTCTGCTAGAGCAGCCTGGGCTCGCTCAACCACAACTTCGTCGGGCTCATTGGCAAGATGATGTGCCGAATTTCCCGTCAATAATCCAACAAGACAAGGCTTTCCAACACTTTTAGTACAGTTCCAGAACATGAAAAATTCACCACGGATATCTTCATAGTCCTCTAGAGACGCCATGCTATAGCTATTGGCGCCACGCGCAACACAGAAGATATCCCTTGATGTGTCCCAGAACTCATTGTCGAAGATGAGGCATACTTTGTTCATTGTGCCGTAGCCAAGGCGCTCTATTGAGTCTGTTTTCCACTGAGGGAGATCAGGGATAAACTGAATAGATCGCTCTTTTAGGACACCAAGCGGCGCGGTAAGGATTACTCGATCAGCCCTTATACGTTCACCATTCTCGAGGAACACATCCGAGTAGTCATCGTGATATTCAATAACCTTGACACTAGTCTTGAATCTCACATCCAACTTTTCGGGATAGATGTAGAGGCCCCGTATCAGCGACATGTAACCATTACTGATTGCCGAATGCCTTCCTGAAAAGTCATGTCCTTCGTCTTGATTCCAGCATGGCAAGCTCAGCTCGTCCAAATTGCATCCTGAGCTGTACTCTAGATTAGCTAAATACCAGTTCAGAATGCGGATATCTTGGTCAGAAAGCTGCGACATCTCGATAAGTTGGCGAAGCAATCCCTTCATGGTGTGTCCAAGACTTGGATAGAGGTCAGCTGGCGGTTCTGGTGCAACGTGGATAGGACGTCGAGCACCCTTCTGAGTGCTGACACCAATGCTGCGGAGAAACTTGACCTCCTCGATAGTCTCAAGCTCGTCAGAGGTTCCAGTGGTCTGCTCGTTGAACTCGCCCGGATCTTCGTACGGTTTAGGAATATCTCCGCTTTCTTCCACTTTGGCAATAGTCTGAGATTCCTGGAACTCGTCACGCACAATTGGGTCTTTCGAGGCTTTCATGAGGACTTCATCACCCTGGGTGGTGATGGGCTCCGGCATAGCATTTTTGAACTCGGCCATCTTTTTAAGCAAATGCCTATAAAGCTGGTTTGCTCGGTATTCGGTATCTGGAGGCACCATTTGGCGAGTCACACCGTCAGTAATACCAGAAGGGGGTTCCATAGGAACAATTGGAAGACCTAACTGGCGACGGACAAGAACACCCAGGGGATTTCCGTCACCATATCCCATGATGATATGAGCACCGAGATCCACAAGACAGTTATGGTCACTCTTAAGCGGAGCAGAATAGACACGTCCACCGATGCGTCTGCGACCTTCAAGTACAACAATACGTGGAATGTCTTCGTAGTTTTCAAACTTGGCACCATACCTATTGAGCAGGTTGTCGAGTTGGCGAGCGCAGCCCAGGCCAGCAATACCGGCACCAACAATAAGAATAGTTGGCCGCGGCTTGAGGCGAGACTTGACGTCCAACTCGCTATGATTGTGGAGCGGGTATTCGACGCATCCAAAGTTGATGTAACCCGAACGAACAAGCCACTCATAGGCAAATTCGGCAAGCGCGTAAAATCGTTCATCTCGGACGCAACCCGCCGCCTCTGTCAGGGTCACATTTACAATTGGGTTTGACAACCACAACCGCAAAATACCGTTGCGGATGTTGAGGTAGGTAGTGACGTGCACGTATGACAGGACGGGCCTCAGGATGTTATACTCGTCGGCGTGCAGACGGAATGGTGGCAGCCGTGACGAAACCGCAGCTGCTGTGCACTGCTCAGCGTAGTTTGAGCTACTGAGGTCTGGAGGAATCGAAGATTTGGGCTTGAACTTGCGACGGCGTACCATGACGGGGTCTTCGGCTTCAAAGTCATCCGAGCTAACGTCAAAGTCGCTTACTGGATGGTGTTGACCACCATCAGTACTGCGGAGTTTGTGGCGAATGTGTCGTTGAAGGTTGGCTCCCGAGCCAGTCGCGTTAGCAAGACGGCCTCCACGCGGGTAATTACGCGAATCCACCGACGCTGATCTGCTGCCAGGGACAGTAGCTGATTGTCTCAGACGGTTTGTCGACGCTGTCGGCTCAGCTGTGCTACTATGCATCGTTTGAGGATATGATGGAGCACGTTTCAATTGCATTTGGAGGTCCTGCTCTTGTAATTGCGAGGTGCGCGTGCGACCGCGCTCATATTGAGGTTGCTGTAGTTGCTGCTGTTGCTGCTGTACGGGTTGTTGCTGGAACAGCATGTCATTATCGTACTCGACACGGTTCGACTGCTTCGCCGACTGCTGTTGCATCATCAGCGAGCGTTGCTGCTGCTGAGTCTCGCTAGCAAACGACATGAACTCATCGGCACTTTTGAGGTCCTGAGGCCCTGAAGACAGCGGCACCATCTGGCTTCTGTTAGGCGCCGAGCGCACATGGTTAATGGGCATCTGGCGGCCTGAATCGGCGAGGTTTGTGGGCTGCTGGTGCTGGTGCTGGTGCTGACGCTGAGGCTGGCGCTGGACAGAGTCGTTGTTGTTGGTGTACATGGCCCAGAGAGGTTGTTGAGTCGTGGGTTCTTCATATACGGGCGTGGTTTCCGATGTAGCAGAAAGACGCTGTTGTGATTGCTGTCTCCGTTGGTGACTTGTCGATGCTCGTGTGCGAACAGTTGGGCGCACCAGCTCGTCTAGAGACAGGTCCTGATCCGAGAACATGGCAGTTGGATCCTGATACGACGGAGTCTGTTCAGAGGCGGGCGAAACGGAGCTCACAAGGCCACTGTTGAGTCCATCATCAGAACGCCGGTGGTACATGCGTGTACCGCCGCCCCGGCGAAAGAGCGAGTCGGGATCCACGATATTTTGATCCATGGATCAGGAAAATCGGAGGTATCGTGTGGTTTAGAGACACGGCGAATCGTTCATAACGAGGAACAGAGCAAAGAACGGGGAGAAAAGGCGGACAAATAAACTGTGATTCGACAAACGGAGAAGAGCGATAAAATGCCCAAGAGGCAAGTGGAGAGTCAAAGTAATAGGACTATCGGAGAGACCCGACTGCCGTGAAGGAGGAAAACGGATAGATTGGCAAACGGGCGAGGCTGGCTAGTCAGGGTAGGGGCTCAACAGGAGTTATCATGCAAGGGAGAAGCCTAAAGGTGGACGGGAAGCAAACCTTCAGAGGTACAAATCGACAGGAATACGCAATATTGACTAGTAAATAGCTTTCTATTACTGGATATGCCAAATTGCCCTTTTGATAGCGTGGGAGATGAGCCCGCTCCTTAGGTCCGTTAGAACCCCTACCCGAGGAATCTTTTGTCACACGACACTTTGCTTTCTGTTTCAACTTTATATCTTTTAACGATGCGATACTTGATGCTGGCAGTAGCTGGTGCTACACTTGTGACGATGACAGCAGCAACACGTGGCCACATTATCTACAATAACAAGGACTTTACGGTAAAGGGCCACGGTCTCCAAGCGCGATCTCACGCTGAGCCAGACAACGAGTACCGAGGAGGCATTTTACAGCTCCAGGATCCTGGAGTAGCCATGCCTGACCCCAACATGGAGCACATTCCTGGCGGAGAAGAGCCTCAGACGGGTCCTACACTGCTGCGTACGCAACTAGCCGTGACCCGTGAGATCAGCATCTTTGCCTCGTACGTCCGCGAGTTCCCGCAGCTCGACACTCGTTTTAACGACAAAAATGACTTCTCGATAGTCCTGGCACCGTCGGATAGCGCTGTTGGTGCGCTGACAGCCAAGCCCTGGGAATTCCCCAACGGAGTTGGCGGCGGTGACTTGTCGGAACAGGACAAGGACGTGCTTGTTCGCAAGAACATTCTGTCTTTTGTTGCGCACCACGTCCATCTTGATACCTCATCGGCCGAACGTGACGACCTTGTCAGTACTGACGATGCCACATTCGAGCTGACGAACGACAATGGCGATAAGCTGCAGGTGACGCGGGCAAATGGCAACATTACTATCGTTAAGGCGGGCCATAATCCCGAGGGAGACGCCATGTACGATCAGGCCGTTGTCACTGCGAAGGTTACGCGCGCAACTCCTGTTGGAAACGGTGTCATCTGGATCCTCGACCACTCACTGGCTGTTCCCCGCTAGTTATCGGATTCTAAAGTCTAGAGGTCGAGACGTGATACAGGCTCATGTGTTCTATTTATTATGTATGAAGGTATGATAAGGTTGGTTAAATGAATGGTTAAACTGGTGAGTAAAAGTGGAAAGCATATGATTACGAATGTGAGAATAAAGTAGATTGAATAGTAACAGCGTTTACGTTCATAGCATTGCCAGGTGAACAAATAACTGACAATTTGGCTGGTCTAGTCATGATGCTCTAAGTTGCCCAGCCCTAGTATCAATCACTTCATCACTTGACTTTCACTCACTTACTATTTAACGGCATGACGGACGCTCTGAGCCTTGTGCTCCACCCCCTGGTGCTGCTCAACATCTCCGACTACTACATGCGAGCCCGGCTCCGCAATGATTCCCTTTGTATGTACAGTTTCCTCGCTCCATCCAGCTTCTAACGTAGTAACGGGAATCCTCATGGGAGATCGTCAGGGCCGCAAGCCTGTCATCCACAGCTGCTTTGAGCTGCCAAGCAACGAGTCTGGAATCATCGACATGGACTTTTGCGACCGCAAGATCCAGTTGTGTAAGTATACATGAGCTATCATGCCGAAGACACAAGCTAACTTAGACCAGGTCACTTTTCCAGACCAAGAACCTCTCGGATGGTTCTACGTGGGCTCTCAGTTATCTAATGAGACGGGAATAAGCGATTCCACTGTGGACGCTGCATGCTCGTCTGTTCACAGCCAATTGAGTGCGTCATATGATCTTAGCATAGCATTGCTCTTTGATCCGACGCTTCTCGGCCAATCGGCCTCGAGTCTCCCTCTCAATGCCTACGAGATTGTCACCGACGGTCAGGGAGTTAACACTTATGTTCCAGTGCCGAATGTACACTTTGAATCAGGTGAAGCCGAGCGTATTGGTGTTGACGACATCGTGCGCGACGCCAAACACACGGTCTCGATATCTGACCGCGATGGGCGCCAGATCAACCAGAGCTTGCACTCCAACGTGTCCAAGCACTCAAATACGCTGTCTATTTTGCACCAGCGACTCAATGAGCTCGTGGCGTACGTGCAAGCGGTTCGTGAGGGCCTTGTAGCTGCGGATCATTCGCTTTTACGAAGCATAAACGACTTCACATTGCAAGTACAGCGATACTCAGACGCAGAGAAGTGCAACGACCATCTATCTGAGGCTCTTGATAGCCAGAAACTTGAGGTGATGCTTGAATCGCTGCTGGCTTCTGTCACTCGAGGCTCCCATACCATCGCTGATCTGTCGTCACGTCGCCGCCATGCTGTGGGCGCCTGATGCTCTCACTTTTCCCAGATCTCTACTTGCATTCCTCTCACCAGGTCTCTATTTATTTACCTTTTGTAATGTCTATGTTTTAGCACTTTTCGTAGGTGGTCCACTCCTCGTTCTGACTCTCTGCTGCTGTCGGTCCATAACTATATCCTCTTAGACGGTTCATGAAAAATCCGGGGTAGGGCCGAGGTCCAACACTTCCTTTTACTCCCCGTACTTGTAATTCCACCAGCCTTCCTTTACGTCCTACAACCTCATCAGCCATGGATTACTTTTCTTCGCTACGTGCGGATGCGCTGGATCCAGACATCCCCACGCTGTTCGAACTGCTGTCGGCTCACCAGCTCCAGGGACTCATTTCGCCTTCATTACGATACATTTTGGCCTTCTATGCCCAGAGACACCCGCAGTACCTGCTCCGGATAGCCAACCGGTACGACGAACTGTACCTCGTACTCATGGGATCCGTCGAATACTATCATCTTAAGCATTGGAATGCCAGCTTCACCGAGAAATTCTACGGGATCAAACGTACGAGGAACCTGGCACTCAGCGCGCAGCGGGTCAAATCTCTCGCTCCAGAGGCTCTCGAGAAGCACCGCCGACTGACACGCCGCCAGGTCATTGGTGCCTTCTTTTTTGTCGTCATCCTTCCTTACGTCAAAGACAAGCTGGATCACCGCTACGAGGTGCTCAAGGGTCGGTATATGTTCAGAAGTGCGGACGATGATCGCCAGACGCTCAAAGACCGCCCTATGCACGAGCGTGCACTCTTTGAGCTTGACATGTGGCTTCTCAAATGGTACCCAACAGTGACGATGACTCAGTCGATGATTTCGTTGGCCTTCTACCTGCTGTTCCTATTCACAAAAACGACGAGCTCGGGCCCAGCGGACTTCCTGCTTGGAACGAAGTACTCCCGTATGAACGCATATGACTACTCGATAAACGAGGCTCCAAAGCTGCCAGCTATTCCTGGTGATGATACAGACAGTCCAAGACCGTTGGCGTCTCGCATTCTGGACCTCGTGGCTACAGGTCAGGGCCTCAGAGCCCTTAAAAACGCAGCTCTTTCCGGCCTCAGCTACACGCTGCCTACTTCCATGTTCCTTCTCAAGTTCCTGGAGTGGTGGCATGCCAGCGATTTTGCTCGCCAGCTATCCAAGAAATCTCGAGGCACTGGCGAGGATGAGAACTTGCCAGTTCCATACAGCGATAACTCGAAGCTGAACACCAACTGGCAGGGATTATGCCCACTGTGCGGCAAGGAGATTGCCGGTCCTACGGCCATTGAAACAGGCGTAGTGTTCTGCTACACGTGTATCTTCCGCTATTTGGAAGGTGCTGAACGTGAAAAGGGTGGCCGTTGTCCAGTGACAGGCCAGCGTCTTCTCGGCTGTAAATACTCGGACGAGACCGAGTCCTGGGAGGTCACCGGCCTGCGTCGATTAGTCGTATAAAGTATTGTTATTCGACGACCCCTCACCGATAGACACATCGGTGCAAAGAGCACCTACAGCATTTCACAGCATCATACCATACGGTTTCACTACAGCATTCAACGACACCTCCCGTATTTTGCTTCCAATCTCTAGTAAGTCACTAATGTCATTTGATGTACACGATATGGGCCAGAGGCATGCATAGTCCTTTTAACAAAACAGTTTACTCGAGGATGCGCTCGCTACGGTTCATCTCCGAGGCTTGACGGATGATGTCGTCCCAGTCCGATGTTACCACATAGTAAGTCTCGCCAATGGAGATGAAAATAAGAGCCACCGTGACTCCTGTCCACAGACCGTACAGGTTCCAGTCGTGGTAGAAGGCTAGGTAGAACGACAGTGGCAGGGCCACGACGTAGTAGAAAAACAGGTTGAGGTAACCTCCGATGTGCTGACGGCCCTGTCCACGCAAGACACCGCCAGCAACCGAGCCGGCAGAGTCAAAGAGTTGCATGAAGGCACAGATGGGGAACACCTTGGCCACGAGCTCAATGACCTCCTCATCGTTGCTGAACAGGCCACCGACCTCATAGCGGAACACATAAAGCACGACTCCGTTGAAAATAGCAATAATGTACGAGGCAGCGATAGCCACGTAGCCAGCTGTCTTGGCGGAGGGAGCAAGCGTAGCGCCAACAAAGTTAGCAACACGGGTCGAGCAGGCAATGGATACAGCGAACGGGATCTGGTAAGAGAGCGACGTAATAGTCGACAGCACCGACTGGGCAGCCAGTGCAGCAGTGCCAAAGTACGAAGAAGCAAGCGTCAGAATCTCAAAAGCCATGAACTCAGCCTCAACCATGATGACACCAGGAATGGCCAGGCGGAGCATGGGGCCCCAGTTGGAGAAGACATCCTTGGAGAAGCCGTTCCAACATTTCTTACCGTCGACAAAGTAGACGTAGCAGAAGAGCAGTGTGGCCATGAGCCAGTCGGTTGTCGCCACAGCCACCGCAGCGCCGTGGAATCCCATGCCAATCGTGTCGTTCCACACGAGCACGTAGTTGAGGATGACATTAACGGGTGAGCATACGAGCAGAACCATGGTGCTGGCATGGAAGATTCCCTGGGCTTGGACAAAACGCTTACCGCACTCAAATAGAATATATCCAGGAACACCAAAGGTGATGATGCGCAGATACTCCATAGCGAGCTGGCCCAGCTCGGGCTCGGGAACAATCACGTTAAGCAGTAGGTCGGCATTGTACCACAGAACGGCAACAGGGATAAAGCAGCAGAGAATCATGAAGACACACTTCTGGAAGTACAAACCCACAAGTTGGTGGTGTCCAGCACCGTAAGCCTGCGAGCACAGGGTGTCAAGACAAGTAGCGAGACCCTGGATCATGGCAAAACCAGTAATGGAGGCCGTCATCGAGGCCACCGACACAGCACCAAGCTCGGTCTTACCAAGATGACCGACGGAGAAGATCGAAGCCACCACAAGTGAGTACTGTAGCGAGAAGGTGACAATGAGCGGAGCGGCGTTGGAAGCCAGGTTGATGACCTCGCGGTTGAACGACGTGCTGACCTGGCCCTTGGACACCGCGTCATCCCAGGCGGTGGCCGTTTCGCGGACCTCGTCCTCAATTTCCTGAATGCTGCGGCGACTGGCACTTCCTCGTGCTGGGGCCAGCGACGAGGGGCCACCGCCGATCGAGCCATGGCGGTTCGTGGCACCGTAGGCGATGCGGTTGTCAGCCAGCAACGTCTGCTGCTCACGGGCCAGCGTGGCTGCTTCCTCGGGCGACACAATGTCAATTTCTCCATCATCAGTGTACAGAGCGTTTTCAGTAGCACGAGAGGGTGAGCCAGACAACAGGAAGTTGGCAAAGCCCTGGCGACCTATGGATCCAGACACAAGAGACGGTCGGTGTGAAGTCTTTGCAAAGCCCTTGGAGGAAGGCACGTCAATGAAGGTCCGGCCAGGCAGGCTCGTGGACGGTCCAGACCGTGGCGACTCGCTTCCATTGAGCAATGGCGACCGGTCAGACGACATGGTTCTTTTGCAGGTCGAGAGAAGGGAGAATAGGAGGAAGAATTCGAACAAACGACTTAAAAGCGTCTATATGCTGCTTATCCTTATCAGGCAGGGTAGGGGCTCAAAGGAAGGGCGTGGGTCTCACTTGTATGGGTAGGGAGCAAGGCGCCACGTGCTAAATAGCGAATTTCCAGTGAAGAATCTTTCAAGTCGTGAAAAGGTGAAAGGTTGTGCGTCGTCAAACAGGCACTGTGCAAATGTTCTCTGCGTGATAACGGCGGAGGCCGAGAAAAATGTGCCGATCTCTGGCTCGTTCCGGAGTACAGGGTTGGGTTTGTTCCCAGATAGGCAGTTGTTCCCAAAGTGGTAGCGCCTAAAATGGCCTTGTGCATATAGCCTAAAGCCTTTAAAAAAATCTTGGTGGTAACATTTCAATGCTGTAGAAGGTGCAACATCGAGGCGTCTGGCTCTGAAAATGACAATCTGACTTACCCGGCTACGTTAGAGTGCATTCAACGTTTGAATTGGCTAGGATGTATACCAATAAGATAGCACGTAACTACATACATAACTACCGGTAGATCAAAATCGTAATGAATCATCCTTCTGGTTGAAAAAAGAAGCCAGAGAGAGATCTGACACGCTATTTAGGTTGTTTAGCAATATTTGACAGCCAGAGATCCTCAGTTGCATGTCTGCTCTGTACACACCTGTAACAAGTGAACAATCTGTGCAGCCAGACAGTCGAATCACCTTTAGATTCTGGCTGTGCGTCATAATAAAGAGGCGGACTGTTCCTGTATTGAGCTGCGAATCCATTCTCATATGAGATTAACTAGCTGCGACGTCAGGATCCAGGATTCCGAGCAATTAGCTTCGTCGTCTTCAAATACCAGGGCCTTCCCCGCGCTCTTCTCTACCCCGCACGGCTGATGGCGGCTCGATACGGCTGCTCTCGGCTCTAGACGGCTCCCCGCCTACTTCTCCGCATTTTCAGCTCTAGGCATTTTGACTTCCTCCCCTTCACTCCAAAAATGTACCGCGTTGCTGCTCGAAGACTTGTACGGTCCGCCCGGACCTTCTCCACGGCTGGAACAACGCTCCAGCGCATGTCGCGCCCTTCAACAACCGCCTCGACTGTTGGAATTGCCGGCCAGGTCGGTGGGCACTCGAGCGTGTCTCAGTCGTCGTCTACTATCCAGGATGAGCTCCTTTTCCCTGGGTCTGTGCACAGCCAGTTCACACGCACACTTCGATTCTCGAACCCGTCGTCTCCTATGGACACCTACCGTCTGGTGGACCTTGATGGCCGCAAAATGGACGATGCCTATGAGATCCCGTTCTCAAAGGAAAAGGCCATCAAGATGTATCGCGACATGCTGACTATCAGCATCATGGACGCTATCATGTACGACGCTCAGCGCCAAGGCCGTCTCAGCTTTTACATGGTGAGTGCCGGTGAAGAAGGTGCTGCTGTCGGAAGTGCTGCAGCTCTTGAGCCCCAGGACGTTATGTTCTGCCAGTACCGTGAGCAGGGCGCCATTCTCCACCGCGGTGTCACGCTCACCGAGTTCATGAACCAGCTATATGCCAACGTGGGTGACCATGGCCGTGGCCGCAACATGCCGGTGCACTACCAGTCGGAAAAATACAACATCCATCCCATCTCGTCGCCGCTCGCTACCCAGATCCCACACGCTGCCGGTGCCGCCTACGCTCTCAAGATCCGCGGCGAGGATGCGTGTGTCATTTGCTACTTTGGCGAAGGTGCTGCATCTGAGGGTGACTTCCACGCTGCTCTCAACATTGCTGCAACTCGCAGCTGCCCCATTATCTTCTTCTGCCGAAACAATGGCTATGCCATCAGCACCCCGTCCCTCGAGCAGTACAAGGGAGATGGTATTGCGTCACGAGGTGTTGGTTACGGAATCGAGACGGTGCGCGTTGATGGTAATGACATTGCTGCTGTGCACCGGGTCACTCGTGAGGCTCGACGAAAGGCCATTGACCAGCAGAAACCCATTCTCATCGAGGCCATGTCGTACCGAGTGTCTCACCATTCGACAAGTGATGATTCGTTTGCGTACCGATCCAAGAAAGAGGTTGAAGACTGGAAGCGTCGTGATAACCCATTGTCGCGGATGCGCAAGTGGATGGAGCTACAGGGTTGGTGGTCTGACGAGCTTGAGGCCGAGGCGCGCAAGGATCTACGCAAAGAGGTTCTGCGCGAGTTCTCCACAGCAGAGAACCTCAAAAAGCCACGCCTCAGTTACATGTTTGAGGACCAGTTTGACAAGCTGACCGAGCCGCTGAAACAGCAGAAGAAGGAGCTGCTGGAGATCCTCGAGACTTACCCCGACAACTACGATCTCTCGCAGTTTGACCAGGGAATTGACAGTCTCAAGGAATAGAAGAGCCCCAAATAGTCCCATTAGTTAGCATGCATCTATAGGAAGATCAAGTTTCCTTATCCCTAGTAGGTATTGACTGTTAGACTTGAAAGGCATGAGCCAACGAATCACCAGTTCAAACCCACCGTTCAGACCACAAAGACTATCCATTTATGACTTTTGTTTATCCATACAACCACTTGACCCCAATAAACCCTTTAAGCACCAAATTTTTGTCTCCTATCCCACCCCTTAACAGTCCATTTTCATACTGCTTTTCATATTCCCCCTGAAAGATTACATAATCACATGATATCCTTTTCCAACTTCATCAACTTGACGCTTTCCTACTAGACTCTTTACACGGTACAATGGCCTCGTCGGGACTACTTACGCAGTCTGGTGGCGTATGTGGCGTGTCTCCAATGGCAATGCCAGCAGATGAGGACGAATACGCGGCGACAGTGCGCAAAATTTTGTCTGCACTTCAGCAGGTACCAGGCAGAGTCTCCCAGGCGGGCGTAAAGCGCATTGCAAACCGCTACAAGTGAGTATCCGGCGTGTATACATGCAAACGGCTCTAACAGAGATTTGAGATCTTCGAGGAGGAGATCCCCAATGGCCAGCGCCTTTCGCTCGGTGGAAGTATTGTCCTGATCGATGTAAGTGGTACACGAATCATGGAGACGTGTTTCGAAACTAACTCAGCTTGATTTCTCCAACGGAGCAGTGTCCAACGTGTCAATCTCACTTGCTTCGTCTAATACACGCACTGAAGAAGATTCTAATGGTTCGTTCATGTCCAACAAAGTGAGCCCTTCTGTGGAGCAGATTGTGCGTGACGCTCTTAGTCGCCCGCGACTTGACAGGTTTGAAGACATTCTGTGCATTTTGTCGCGCCTCGACAAGTTATCAAGTCAAACTGCAGATAACTTCCATGTTCTGGATGAGGTGGCTAATGCGTTGCTTGCCATTGACAAAGTAACCAGCGTTCCTGAGAGCACGCCACGGTACAAGCTGCCCTATGGCGTTCCGCTCCTGAACGCCAATGGAAATCTAGGTGTTAATCTCTGGTATTGGTCCGATGATGGAAATCCAGTGACTACAAGCGACGAGACGCGGCAACTGGTTGTTCTCGACGTGCGTCAACTCAGCGACGTGACCTCGTATCTTGGAGACACTCAGAAGCGATACACTCCTCTCCGTTATACAAAAGAGTGGCTTGTTAATAGCAGCACTGGTGCTTGGGCAGATCCAGACCCATTTCCCGATGCAAGAGCACATTTCATTCTTCGCCTCGTTCCTCCGGTATTGGTCCCTCAATCGTACGCCCAACGGATTGACGCTACAGTCCAGCAACCGACAGTTGAGGATGACAAGCTGAAGAAGCCAACTGCTGCGTCCCTGATGAACGAGCAGATCCGCAAGTCGTCGCGTATACTCTACATGCCCGACGAATCAACACAAGTCATTGAAGCGTCGTGTGCCAACCTACTGACTGTTCCGTTTGTCGAGATATCCGAGGTACCCATCAACCACCCACGTGAGATCCCGGACATTCTAAAGTCACTTCGAAAGTTCCATATCCTGCGCAAACTATGGACTGGCATCCTGACCAACGATAAAGTTCAAAGTGAAGACGACGAGGATGAGCGCGAGATTTCGTTTGCCGATGCTATCCAGCAGTACGATATGATTGAGCGTATAAACCCCGCTACCGATCTGTCCAAGTCTATTAATGGTGTGCTGAATCTATCAGAGGTTGGAGATGATGTTCATATTCTTCTAAGGTCAGGTGACGTTCCGGGTGTCAATTTCACACTGTCAGTTCTCGACGATGCCACAATAAGCGTTAAAGCCGATAGAATGACACTCTCAGATGAGACTCTGGCCAATCTTTCGCGCGCCATCAACAAAACTGAGGATTTGCGCTTCCTGTTGGCCCTCCTTCGTCAGTCTCTGATCCCCTGAGTACCATGCTTGTATCCGCCTGGTATGCGAATAACCGCGCGCACACCTCAATTTCTAGTCATCTCCCAAAGGTTTCCCCTTCTCTCACACAGCACAACTGTGTGGCATATCACAAAGCTCTTGGTCGAGCAACTTGCCAACCATGAGTTTCTCACAGATGATGTCAATGCTGACGAAGAAGGAGACAGGGCCATCTCCATCGCCGATCTCTTCTCCGTCAGCTAAGCCTCGAGTTGGAAGTTCCGATAATCAGCAGCAGAAAGACACGCAGTCTCGCCCCTCTCCACCCATTGCATCTACCTACGCCCTGTCAGCCAGAGAACGCCGTGAACAACAAGAACGAGTTGAGCGGTTGAAGGCAGCGCGGTTGGCCGAGAGGGGAGCTATCACGAAACCCAAAGCTCCTCGGAAGCCGACTCAACCCGCATTGCCGAAGAGCCATGGGTTAACAGCATCGAAAAAGGCAGCTGCTTCTAAAGCCTCAAAGCTTAGTGGAACGCCTTTTCCAACATACGTTGAGCCACCAAAACCAAAAAAGAAGCTCAACTTCAAAGATATCATGAAAGAGGCCGACAAGGTAGATTCCGACAAACTCAAGGTAGTCGTCAAGGTCCGCAAAGACAAACCACAGCCAAAGTCGAATAGCTCTCGCAATAGCCCAGCGCTTCCAGATCCTGTCACAAAGTCACCCAGGCCGACTAAACCAATAAGGGATGCTCGACCAAGTGCCAAGACAGGATCAGCTCCAGTTCGTAGCACTGGCCCTTCAGCCCTCAGCAAACCGATGCCCTCACTGGTCCGAAAACAAGAGTTGCGTCGCCGTCGCCGCGAAGAGGATTACGACGAAGATGAGTCAGACGATGGTTTCATTGTTGATGACAGCGACGAGGAGCTTGAGAAGGACGTCGGTTACGACCGAGAGGAGATCTGGAATCTATTCAACCGCGGCAAGAAACGGGAATATTACGATGACGACGAAGACGACTCAGATATGGAGGCCACAGGAACCCAGGTACTTGAAGAAGAACGCCGTAGTGCGTTTCAGGGTCGCCGTGAAGATATGGAGGAAGAAGCTGAACTTGCTCGTCTTGCAGAGCTTAAGCGTCAGCGGAAGTCTGGCAAGTTCCATTAAGCTACGTTGGTTCTGTTGTTTTGATCACTTGGGACACTTAAAAACATGCATTGTTTCATAAATCATCACCCGACAACAGTTCAGACTCGCTCATGGAATCGGCCATGTAGGCTTCTTCGGGTGGTGGAGAGACCTGTTTCGAGGTTTGTGCAGGGTCAACCTGAGGCTCTACAGCCTGAGGTACTACAGTAGCAGCTGTTGCTGGTGGTACAATGTCGTGAAGTTGTCGAGGTGGTCCAACTTCAGGTGGAGGAGGGTCAGCGCTCGTCTCTAGCGTATAATAACCTCCTCTCGCAGCCGGTTGACTCGTTTTAGATTTCGCTGTCGATTTCACACGTTTTGTCTCGACGATTTCAATCCCACTGTCTGAGTCTGATGACTCAATCATTACGAAGCTTGCTGGGTTCATCCAGGATCCTTCCAATAAATTATTGTCACTTTTAGATTTGACTTCAACTTCCGATTTCCCGGTGTGATTGCCTTCCGTAGGTTCAGCTGGTTCTCTTGGCTTGATAATTCCGTGCATTCGATTGAGACGTTCACGGATCCTAAGGGCAGCAAGGTACTTTCGCCAGCGGAGAAGCGCTCTTGCTTCTGAAGCACGACGCTCAGATTCGAGGCGTTCCTCGAGAAGCTGGCCGTATACAGCCATGACGGCAGCCCGGTATTCTTCTGCAACAACTATACCGTCGATTTTCGAGCTCACTTGGCGCCGACCAAAATCAAAACCAACTACTGCATCAGCATAATCGACGTTAATGAGCTTTGCAGCTGCAGCAATTTCTTTAAATCGTAAATGGCAGGCGCCCTTTGGAATCATTGTGTCGACAAAGATGTCAATCTTTCCGAAACCGTTCTTGGGGACCACACCATCAACGACTGGTGGAGGTCGGTAGAGTTCGGTCTGTTCAATCGAGTAGAGTGCCACATTGGGCTCTTCCTCGTCGTCACTTGACAGAGACCGTTTTTTGCTGATGCGCGATCGAGGTTTGCCATGCTTGAGAGGCTGGCAAGTCGGTTTTATAACCCTTCCCTGTCGGTACCACGTCTGAGAAGAACGCACTGTCTTCACATTTGACCGTTTATAGATAGGAAACGACCTCCTCTCCTGAGACTTTGTAGACTTGACAGCTAGAAGACCACACTTTTCCATTGGATCTAGAACTTCATTTTGCCTCAAGTGCTGTTCTAGGACATAGAGTGGGTGGCCTTTGAAATCTTGAATGTTGGTAGGGATGGGCTCAGTTGCTTCTCGCTTGTCTAGCTCAGCTCGTTCAGATAGAACTCTGGGATCGAGTGATTTAGGGGCGTAGGCTGAGAGAGCACGTTCCCACCATTTGGCACCGTCAGGAGAGTTCGTGATACGACGCTTCCGAGTTTTGGCGTTGTACTGCGATGCATACCGTCGTGTGACATCGCAAACATGGTTTTGTACATCAAATGCAACAACATATCGCATGCTGTTGCTTACATCTCCAAAAGGCGGCTCGACTCTGGAGGTTCGTCGAACCACGTCCACTGATCCTGTTATCGAGGCATCGACAGTTACCCATCGCTCTCCATACGGGTTCCATGCTTCTACCCAATAAATAGGATACTGACTAGGAGGCTGTGTTTCGGTGTTGAAGGCCAATTCCTCTGACGTGAGAATTGGGTCGTTGGACTGGAAATCCAAGGGCTGTAGCGAACATACCAGTCGTACGTCAATGTCAACGGCACGTAGTAATGCACAGAATCCTTGTGCGCTGAGGTCGCGTGAGCCCGAAAATCGCAGCAGTTTCGAGCGAAACTTGGCCCGATCTATTCTACCGTCGATCTTGCGATTCATATCAAAGATATACCGCCAGCTCAACATCTGTAGACCAATACTAGTGGTAATAAACTTATTTCTCCAAGCCGTTGCAGCATGCCGTAATCCATCAAGGAATTTCCTCGTTTTCAGCGTGTCAGAAAGATGAGCTGGTGGGTATAATTCTTGAACGATAGTCGGGCTCAAAAAATGTCGAAACGATTTCCGAACCTTGTAGTCGTTGCACCATCTGTTGCGAAGAGCTACGTGTCGCAACAAGCATAGAAGATGCAGTTTATGGACGATGCGACGCCTCTGCTTCTCCTCTCTGCTAACAACTTGTTTTGCCCTTCGTGGCGTAACTGGCCGAGGCTCAGCGCCTATAACGACAGCAGGCTCAGACTCAGCATTACTATCTGCATTCTGTTTCTCATGCTGTGTCGAAATTTTCTTTGCATCTATCAGATTGACCTCTTCCCAATCGACCTCTTCGTCAGAAGACTCGGACTCTTCAAAATCGTCTTCATACAGCTCATCCAAAGGCTCCTCTGCGACTAGACCGGTTGATCCGGAGCTTGAGCTTAACTTGCCATCTACTGACGGTGACAAAGACTCGCGCAGAGCTCGACGCTTCTTCAGAGGCCGTTGCGAGCCTCGTTTATTGGCCTCTTGATGAACCTCTGACATCATGTCCCAGTACGGAAGAGGAACTCCCGAGACCTGCGCAACGAGCCGGGCAGCCGAGGACTCGGGGTCCTTCCGTACAGGAGACTCACCTCGCATTGGCGACTTGCCCTTGGCACTGAACCTCATGTTGGCCCGTGTGCCATTGAACAGAACAGAACTTGAATGGATTCGATTTGCCCCCTGGATCTTCACCATTACAGATTCAGGGTTGGGGCGCACTTGACGTCCCCCCTGAGTACCTAAAAGGGACGAGAAGAAGAACACAGACTTAGTGACCAGCCACCTATGACAATGAACTTGTTAAGAGTGATTGCTCTGCTTGTAATAGCTAGTCAGGCATTTGGTGTGTTTGGCGTCGCAGGCATGGCCATCTCAGACCTCACCCGCCAGTCAGATGCCAACATCCGTAGCCTCGAGGTACTCCTCCACCCTACCGACTGTATTCGAGTTGCTCTAGATAGATTGCTGCCGGAATGTCCTCGTGTACTGGATCCCGAGACGAGGGCGTTTCATGGAGTCCAATTGGCACTTTGTGAGTTTGATGCTGCCGGTATCGAGACTCCAAGCTGCTGTGAAGGCCTTGAGGCCTCGAGATCGGCCGTTACTCAGTGCACAAGAGCTCTCGAAGCTCGTTCGCAATGGTGGACCACGTACAGTGGAAACTACCAGCTCATTGAGCTCGCGTGCTCCGAGCGCCGTCATGAATATAATACAGATCGATCGGTGAAGGTTTTACAGAACATGACCGAATTCCAGTACCGAGTTTTGATGGATCTACGTGATGCCTACGCGGATCTACAACTGACGAAAGCCTCGTCTACCGAGTCTCGGCTCGTAGCTGACAACGTGCTGGCACTTGTCCGGTCCATGGAGCTGAGTAGCGAGTCTCTCAATTCCACAATCAGCAAGTTGGGTGATAATCTCGACTCTGTATGTCTTGAGCGTGATATTCATGGTAGCTATTACACACCTAACACAGCACTTAATCTCAATTGAGCCAACATTGTACTCGTTGTTGCGCTCCATGAGTGAGAAAGCAGAGGCACTGGTTGCTGAGTCGACAGCACAACAGCAGCAGCTTGTATCAGCTGCCATATCAGAGGTGCGCGCCAAGTTCCATGTCCTACGAGCGAAGACACCCAGTTAACGAAGATTTCAACAAGCTTTATAGCTTTGAACCTCGATGTGTTCGAGTTGCAATCAAGCCTGGTTGGTCTCATAATGTACACAGACTCCATTCAGCAGGAGCTGACCTCCGTGCACGAGGCGGCCTCGACTATTGCCAACGTAAGCGACTAGTTGCCATTTGCCCAGCACTAACTCAGGTATCTGAAGTCGCGCTTCACGACATGCTTGAGCTTCACAATGTCCAGAAGAAGCTCTCCTCGGACCTCGAGGCCTCTCTGGTAAGTAAAAGAGTCCTACTGCCGTGCTAACGGAGATTGCAGCATCAAGTCTGTCTCATCGTGTATCCACGTTGTCACGCTTGTTTGAATACCTGTCAACAGCATCTTTAGCAGGCTGGTTCCTGCTAACACTTGGTCTTCTGTGTTTTGTGACGCCCAAATACCCTTCATTCATTCGGTTTGCGGTAGTGCTCTCGGCCGTCATAACATACTGCCTACATCACCGGGGTTTGGTGTTGTTGCTGCTTAGCCTGGCAGTTCTTAACCTCGGAAATCCAGTAGAGTTCTTTTCTGGAACAAAAGCTTTATCCATCGCTTCACAAGAACAGCTTCAACAGAACCAGGGGTGTAAACAGCCCCAGGAGCATCAGAAGCACGAGGGGCGCCTCGAGCTGTACTTTTAGCTGTACTTATAGGTTCCCTGTAGCGTAATAAGTCGTAAGTGTCCTTTGATCCCCAAAATCAATAGGTCAGAGCCCTACGTTGGCTTCTGGAACTGACCCGTCGATTCGAGATGGAATAACGCGTTTCGCTGGTAGCTTTCCCACATCTGCGCCAGCAATTCGAGGTTCACGTTGTCGCGGTTCGTCTGTTCGAGTGCCTCGTTGACCGTCACTATGCCGTGGTTGAGTTTTTCCTGAGTTAACACGTACACCACATACCTTCCCTTCAACATCCAAACATACCACATTGTTGATAATACGTGCCAGCAGCGCGTTCTGTACTTGTTCGTACGGGTTCTCCATGTCTGAGGTGTTTGTTATGAAGTAAAGTTAAGTTTGACGCGCGAGGTGTTCGTGACCTTCCGAACCCTCGAATCAGCTCGACATATTAACACTGTTTACACCAGTTTTTTGAACCAAGTGTCCTACTTAACTATGCCTACTTGTTACTAAATTCTGTGATGGCTGAGATGTGAATTTATAAGTTATAAGTTAAACGGCCTGACAGTTATCTGTTATCAGAGGATAATGACTGATCAGGGGCCGCTAACTATGGCGGTTCATAGGTAGAAAAGTGCACTGTCTAGTTACACGGTATAAATAAAAGGCTCACTTCTGAAACTGTGGAACAACTTCATAGTGAACTAGGCTCTCCACAAATACACTCTAATTG
Source organism: Sugiyamaella boreocaroliniensis (assembly GCA_030575195.1). Lineage (NCBI taxonomy): Eukaryota > Fungi > Ascomycota > Dipodascomycetes > Dipodascales > Trichomonascaceae > Sugiyamaella > Sugiyamaella boreocaroliniensis. Next base: position 33,289 of record JAJMIE010000033.1, read on the forward strand.
TGGACTGCATGGACAGGACATGAGCCAGGACCCTTGCGGCGGAACCAGTCGAGAATGCACTTCTCGTGATAGATGCACAGACATTCAAGGCGACCAACCGTGTCGCCAGGCGAGAGATCCTCAAAGCAAATAACACACTCACCCGACGGACCAGCTTTTTCGTTGAGCTGGTAGATGAGCATGCGGTTGCTACGCCGATGCTGCTCCGGGAAGCCGGAAAACTCGGCTCGGTGAAGGCAGTCTGAGATATGTTGCTCGCGGTCGTCCTCGTCCATCGTCGAGATATTGTATCCGCACACAGGACACAGGTTCCGCTCGTCCTCATAGTTGCGGTTCGCGTAGTCTAGCGAGATAGTCTGTATCAGCGTCTGGTCGAGTTTGGGACTGCCGGGTCCAACAACAGTCTGTGATGACGAAGCTCCTGGGGAGGCCTGGCGACGACGCTCCCTGCGTCGCTGCTGTGCCCGACTGCTTCCGGCGCTCTCTGCCAAATCCATGTCCCGCGCAATCCGCAGCACTTCTCGGATTTGCTCTATCTCGGTCATACATTCGTCACAGGTACGGTGCGGAACATGCGGACTTTCGAGGAAGATCTGGCTAGGCGGCGAAACAACATATGTCGCTGGCAGATACGTGCTCCGTGAAGACGAGCAGTTGCCGCACACGACACGGCCACATTTGCGGCAGTGATGGCGCCGGTAGAACATGGTGAACTCTCGGTGACACAAAAAGCACGCCACTGCTTCTTCGTCAGCCTGCCACATGGGGACCCCTGGAGGGACAACAGGGTTCATGGCTGGAGACACTTCAGACGGTACTATAGGGGGTACCACACTGGTAGGAGTCCACGAAGACGCCGCCATCGTTGGCGTCGATTCTGGGGAATCCATAATTCCGAAAGCGGGGCGCAGTTAAAAGTGATACGGGATTGATCGGGGGCGTTCCGTGTTCAGAAAATACGGTTAGAGGCGATGTACACCAGCAGTGTAACTCTACAAGAGATCCCGTTTGTACGTCTACGGTTCTCTGTACGGAAACGCGGTAAAACTGTTCGCAGAACGTTGAATAAATAATGTAAAGATAAGATAGGCCACTGCATCGTATCTAGATAAGTTACCTCATCATCAGGGCAGGGGTTACGTAACGTGGGGAAGGTTCCAGCGATCTCCTAGACCAAGATATAATTTCAGGGATTGGTCATAAATCGTCGTTGGATACTCGTATCATGAAGTATTGGAATTCACAGTCTTCTGGGTCTTGTTTAACAAAAATGCATTGATTCTTATGAGAGATTTTATAGTATTATGAAGGGAATGGGATATAGTGAAGCAGTTGAATGAGAGTTCTGTAGTGTGAAAAGGATTGGTTGTTAATACAAGTACCATTGTGCTCGTCACAGCTTGCTTCACCACCGTAATCAGTCCTCTCATTCATCGTCTTCATCGTCATCTTCTTCTTCATCGTCATTTTCAGCAGCGGCCAACTCCAACTCGTAGTCATCCATATCTTCGGGATTCTTTTCCTCCTCCTCGTCCTCATCTTCATCATCGCCATCATCCTCCTCGTCACCATCAACGTCCATTTTGCTAGCAGCGGCCTTTTCGAGCCCACGTTTCGTTCGAGACGAGTTCGACTTGGCCTCCTGCTTGCGACGAACGTTCTCTTCCTGCTCCTTGCGGCGCTGCTCCTTGAGAGACTGCCTAGCAGAGTGTGTCTTCTCCAACTTCTTGGCTTCCTCTGCAGACTTCTCGACAATCGAGTGGTACAGAGTCTTGCCCTGGCAAAGCCCATCTTCGATCTTACGCAGCTCGAGGCGGAGACGCGGGCCAATCTCGACAAGCTTGACAGCCCGCTTCTGGGTCTGGACCTCTTGCTTGTCATTTGAACCAGCAGTCTCTCTAGCTACATCAACAGTAGCATCATCCTCGACCTCGGATTCGCTAGTGTATCCTCCAGCAGAGGGATCCAAAAGGTAGTCGGCAATGTCGGTTGCTCGCGACATGTTGGGAAGGGTACGGTGCAAACGTGACTTGACGGTGTTCAGCTTCTTAACGGGCTTCGACACACCCACGAGCTTTGTATCAATGGCGTAGTGGCGGATGTCAATAAGTCCTGTCTCCTTGTCAAGGTTCACCATCATGACACGCTTGATAGAGCCCACTTTGGTGGACTGCACAGAAATGGGAGGGAACATGTTTTGGAACATGGACGTTAGTAGAGCGTCCTTGTCCGACGCCTTGTCGGTAGAGAAGCCGTTCATGACGAGCAAAGGCGGGTTCACATAATCGGTCGATGAGCTTCCGCTGCGACTGACGGATCGCGGGTTTTTGACAGCCAATCGAACATCTTTGCATAGACTGTAAGCCTTAACATTGAAGTAGAGCGTAGGACCTCGAGGCGTACGAGCCATTCGCATAGTCGTGTTTCCGTTGAGAGACTGAGAGAACAGAATCAGATGACTGACTCCCAGAGGACCGGCCATTACCACAAAGTCCTTCAGCTTGTTGGCTTTACGTTCACGCAGTCGAGCAGCAGTGTGTGGGTTCATCATGAGTCGAAAGTCTCGAACCAACTGTGCTAAGCTATGAGTGACCTCTCGCTTGTTGTCGCCGACCTTGAGCACCATCGACCGAGGGATATCGGACTTATTATCGTCGGCCTCAGTGGCATGAGTTCTCTTCTTATGCTTCGTTAGTAAGATAATCAATGAGAATAACAGCAGTTTTTTCATACTCTTCGTCTTGCCATTGTGTAAGTTGTTAATTAAAGTCGCTGATTCCTTGAAGCTTTTTTTATTTTCCAAGCGCGGCTGGAATTTTTTTTTGGATCAACTTTTCACCTATTCCGCATCTCCACACTTAACTTTCTGGTTGATATTTCCATTTACCCGACGCCTTTCTTGCAACATGCCTATTGTTACAAAGACGGTTCCGTCTCTGGACCGATCTGAGAGGGTCATCAAGAAGCGCAAGAAGAAGCCTATCAAGGCAGAAGAGCCCGCTGAGACACCTGAACAGGAAGAAGAAGAACCAGAAGAGGACAAATCGTTTAAAGAACTAGGAGTCATCCCGGTCCTTCTCGAGACGATTGAACAGCTCAACTATACTAAACCAACTCCTATTCAGGCCCAGGCTCTCCCATATGCTTTTGAGGGTCGTGATGTTATGGGATTTGCTGCTACAGGAAGTGGTAAGACAGCCGCCTTTGCGATCCCCGTTCTGCAGGCTCTCTACGAGAACCCCGCTCCTCTGTTCTGCTGCGTTCTTGTCCCGACTCGTGAGCTGGCCCATCAGATCTCTGACCAGTTCAAGGCTCTTGGAAGTTCGATGGGTGTCCGATGTGCCGTTATCATTGGTGGTGAAGACACGATGCAGCAGAGTCTGGCTCTGAGCCGTAAGCCCCACGTTATCGTCGCCACTCCTGGTCGTCTGTTGGACCATCTTGAGAAGACAAAGGGGTTCAACCTCCGCAACCTCAAGTTCCTCGTTCTCGACGAAGCCGACCGTCTGCTGGATATGGACTTCAAGGAGCCCATCACCAAGATCCTAAGTGCTATCCCTAAGGAGCGCCGAACGTTCCTCTTCTCGGCTACACCTTCAAAGGAAGTAGAACAGCTGCAGCGAGCATCGCTGTCAAACCCAGTAAGAGTCTCGGTGTCGAACCGCATCACGACTGTCGACACACTGCTCGAGTACTATGTGTTCTTACCCCTCAAACATAAGGACGCTGCTCTTGTGTTCCTACTCAACGAGTTTGCGGGCAAGTCTGTCATTGTCTTTGTCAACACCAAGGATGAGGGAACGCGAATCCCCATGGTTTTGGACTCACTCAACTTCTCTGCTATCCCTATCAATGGTAACATGTCTCAGCAAGCCCGTCTCGGAGCTCTCAACAAGTTCCGTGCCGGCTCTAAGAACATCCTTGTTGCCACCAACGTGGCTGCTCGAGGTCTTGATATTCCTCAGGTTGATGTCGTTATCAACTACTCTGTTCCTGACAATGCTGCCGAGTATGTGCACCGAGTCGGTCGAACTGCTCGTGCTGGACGTTCTGGAAAGGCCATTACGTTTGCCGCGCAGTACGATGTCATGAGATACATGACAATTGAGAAGGAGGTTCACGGAGACAAGAAGCTACCTCAGTATGACATTGACAAGGAAGCTCTTCACATCCTCATGGGTACGATTGATGAGGCCCAGCGCCAGGCCAAGATGCGCATGAGTCAGCTTCACCAGAAACTCAAAGAGAAGGGCAAGTTCAAGCGCAAGCGTGACGGCGGCGATCTCGGAAACGAGTAATGTATAGAAACAGTTTTTTCACGATTATTTATAATGCATTAATACAGTACATTCAAAGTCCAAACGGGAACGCCGTCCTTGTGTTTGATGCAAAAGAGACTATTATTTAAAGCCTAATGAGCGAGTTCCGCTTCCAGGAGTACTGCCACAGTCCTAGAACAATGATGGATCCAGCAATAATTGATGTTCCAGTGATCATGAAAGTCGTTTGGATGCACTTGATGCCTGTACACACGACGCTGCCGTTTTGAGTGGCCGCCTGGTACACAGAGCCGTAAAGAACGCTGTAAGCAAACGAACCCACAGCAGGACCAAGGATGAAGATTCCGTAGTTCGTACCAAAGCTCTTGACTCCCCATACGCAAGCAACCATTGTAGGATATAGAGTGAACAGAGCTCCATATGAGAAACCGTTCATGGCCGAACAGATGAAAAAGAGATGACCGGCGTGGGCCGTGAACAGGCCCATGGCAAGCATCAGATGACACACGCCTGTGAAGAACACAATCGTCGATAAGATAACAGCCGTGGACAAACGGTGGCGGATGTAGTCAGCAAACACTCCCACGGTAAGACGAGCAATCGTAGAGAACACAAAGTAAATGGACAACTGGTTTGAGGCCGAGGGCTGCCCGTGGGACTCAATGTCGTCTAAATCGGGCTCACTTGTGCCCAAAATAGCCGTCATATTGTTCATGTACATCTCAAGAGGTCCCGAGGTCAGCACGAAGGTCAGAAGTAGCAACCACGACTCGTGCGAGGACAGAAAGGCGATGAGACGCTCGCGTGGAGTCAAGTGATCGTGGTGGTGAGCGGCAGGATCGATAGAAGCATCGGCGTTATCGTCACGAGGAGCGTCGTCCTCAATGATAGCTCCCTGACCCGGGTCGTCGTTCTTGACAGGGCTCAAGCTATCTTCGTTGACGGTCGTTTCGGCTTTGCCGATCTTGGCAGCAGCAATCGCAACGATGCTCGTAACAAGGTACAAGCCAGCAAAGAAACTGTAAGTGTGACTAAGGCTAAACCCATTGTCTGCCTTGAACCAGATAGGGATGGCCTGCGACATCCACAGTGAGCTGAGACCAAAAGCTGTGACGGGTGCCGAAATGGCAAGGCCTGGGTTTCCTGGGTACAGGCGCGCACATGTGACAACACTTGAGATGTACAGACACGAGGTGCCCGCTCCAATGAGTCCAAAACACAACATCAGCAAGTGTACGTTGACAGAGTTTGAGGGATCAGCTGTTACGCGAGCCAAAGTTGAGTACGAGCCCACGAACAAGATAGCAGCAACCAGCGCTAGGCGAGTCTGGCCATACTTGCGATCTCCAATGTATCCGACAAGCGGAACAGGCAGATACATAGCAGCACCTGCAGCTATTGACAGCGAATTGATCTGCAGCTGCGTGAGGTGCAGTTGCGACTGGAAAATGGGCGTGTAGATGGAGAAGATGGTGATGGAAGCGGCACACAGACTTTGGTTAGACAGTCAAAAACGGAGAGCAACAACAAACTGAACTTACCAGGAAAAGATACCAAGAGCAAATGCCAGAGCACGGAGAACCGCAACTCGCGACTCGCGGATACGACCGCTCAACAGACCCACGTTCTCTTCAGTCATGGAATCAATCGGATAAGTGCCGTGTGGTCGGAGTATGCAAAAGAGTCAACCAGTAGGGCAAACAGCGGTCAGCAGCTGATTCCAGTATATCCCAACAATGATATAATCGAAACCTATAAGCTCAGCAACTTAAAAATGAAAAGTCAGAAGACAAAGCAACACAAATCACCTATGTCCGAGACTTAGGTGACTATACGAGTCGGTATTAGATAAATCTGGATCAGTATATAAAGATATGCTTGTACCAACACAGCTATGGTCTGATTCATGGTTGAGGTTCTTCTTCAATAAGTAGCTATATCTTTATGAGATCGGACAGTTACCATTCCTAGTCTTCTTATTCTCGGTGTGTACTCACACCGAAGTCAGTTGGTGAGATAGACCGAAAGACAGAAGACACTGTAAAAGGAAAGACCGGTCAGGAGATAAACCGACGGTTCTCGGTCATAAGGTGCACCGAGAGCTGACATCGTATGTGAATAATTCCTTACCCGCCATAGGGGCTAGGCGTTGTTTCCTGCTGGCCAGGGGAGCAATGGGGATTCAACTGTAACAGGGAGCAGTCGTCTGTAAAACCTAAGTGCGTCGGCAATACCACGGGCTTCTACTTGCTAAGTGTGTTGCGGTTGAGGCAATAGCATAGAACGAGTGCGCGAAAAATAAGACTATAGCCGATTGAGCCCCTATCCCGATGAGTTGCCAGGACTATCAGAGGGCAAACGGAAATGCGACCGATCAAAATCAATCCTCATGACACGTCCCACTTCTTCGTTCCACACAAAATTGGGGTCACGGTCATCGCGGTCCCAAAGTCCAGCCTCCCTGAGGTCGTTACTCGTGCGTTGAATCTCATCCACCAAATCCAAATCTTCTTTCTCCAGTTTCATCTTCCATATATCTAACCCTCCGTAAGAGAGTAGCATAAAGTGCTGCACCCAGCCAGCCGGGCGACCCGTAGTTATGATAGGTATCGGCGAAAGAAGATCAACAATTCCAATGCAGACGGGGATAAGAGTTCCCTGCACCGACTGTAGAGCATCGTACACGTCTGCTTCGCGTCTGAGAAAGACACTATCCCGAGGATGCACAGCTTTGGCCACAAAAGTGTAACCGAACTGTACGATAGTAAGCTTGTAGAGCACACCATACCGACCGCAGAATCCATCTGAATATAAGCACTGACAGTTTTTGAAACAAGTGGTGCTGATTTGAGAGAAGATGCGTGACGTCACCTCTTCGGCAGTTAAACGGTGTCTGCCCATGATCTTCGTGCTATCAGCAGTGCAGTGTAGCGCAATATTGGGGCACCTTTCATCCAACGGCAAACCTTGGCAAAGCCCTCGTAAGCATGCCTGCGTGCAATAGGGTAGCAAAACTGGCTCCATCGGAGGATCAGGTTCAGGCTTCGAGTTCGAATAGGGCCAAGCGAGCAGACTAGCAAACTTAGAGGCGAGGTCATCTTTCCCTTCATTCCCAGATTCCCTCACTGAAGGTGGTCGCTGATTCATTGACGTTATCGCAGTGCCACTGAGTCGCTTGTCAACTGGTTCACTAACATCTCCACATTCTTCTCCATCTCCATCTTGCACAAGAGTATTATTTGAGTCCTGAGACTTCTTTAGGTGACGGATTTGTGACAGAATAACCCCGGGGATTACAGGATCTGTTCTGAGAGCGCACATGGACAGGGTCGTGAGGTAGGACGCCGGCATATCCTTAGGCTCCACTGTGACGGACCCATCTTGACGCAATGCTGGCAATACGGGGCAGAAGTAGTAGTAAAGCGTATCCAGATCACTTGCCGAGAAATGTAAAAGCAGAAGGCAACCTCTCGCCGCTAAATAGCCATACTCGACCTGATGGTCAATCATGCTGTTATAAAGCTGGGTAATTACCCTTCGCACAATATCACGATAAACAAGCCTCGTATCTCCGTTATTCGCCTTGTAATTGCCCTGATTGTCTAGCGATAGAAACATATCGACTAGTTTATCCTCAGTCGCCGTCATGACAGACGTCAGTAGACCGGCAAATACATCATTAGAAGCCTTATGCACTCCTACCATAACAATCTCATCTGACTGCTGCTCATCCCGCTTGACGCCCACTAAGTACATGTCAGTTTTACCATGTGGGCGATCAATAGAGATCGACGAACGAAAAGGCACCGAATCAGCCAATGCCATCTGCTTATCGGCAGGTGAGCGACTGAAGAAACCTGCGGAGTAGGGTTCATTGGACACCGAAAGGTATTGCGAAATAGCTAGCTCAGTGGGATACTCAATGGCAGCGTATATGAGACCTTTCGACTGCTCCTCAGACTTCGGCAGCCGCATCAACTCTTTGGCAGCATCACAAATAGCATTGATACTAGGGAACTCTTGCCTATCTGACAACTTGTCGGACATATCTGTGAAGGAAGCGCTGTGAATTTCATCAAACCCCCTCCATGGCATGAATTTCCGTGGATAATATTGGTCCCCAACACTTGTATCACTACCATAGGTAGCCTTCACCGCTTTCTCGTCCACCGTAGCAACAACATGTACCTTCATATTCAACTCAAAGGGACAAATAAGATGCTCATCAAGATTTGTATAATACTCGAGGAAGGTCCGTTGCTGCTGGCGAGCCTCGTTGGCTTCGGCCATGGCCAGGTAGACTTCTGCCCTGGCCAGGTTGGCTTCTGCCCTAGCTCTGTGGTCAGCGGCCGCCCGTTTTGCAGCGTCGATTTGAGCTTCCAGCGTAGCGATTCGGCGTCGGTCAGCATCGCGTTCAGCTTGGCGTTTAGCTTTGCGTTCAGCTTTGCGTTCGGCCTCGGTGGTTGCGATTTTAGCTTTCGCGACTGCCCGTTGAACTAGCAGCTGTCGAGCTTCCTCGGGTGTAAGAGTAGGTGGCTCTGATGGCAGCATGGCGGAAGTTTCTCAAGAAGAATTCTGAAATACTTCTTGCCGGAGGGAAGTAGAATATACAAAGCTGACAATAGAAAGTAACTGAGTAGCAGAACCAGAACTAGAGCAAGAGTACTGAACTTTTGAGACGATGAAGAGGATCGAAGAGGGCGTTCCTTATTAGTGGGCAAGAGAGGTGTAAAGATGGCTAATGCAACTGGGCACACACAACCAAACCTTCCCTCGTTCTAATCTATCCGGTCTGCCAAGGCCAGACGAGTGAGCGACGCACATACCAACAGAGGGCCACAAATTGGAACTAACGCGTGAATATGTATCAGGGTAGGGGTAGTATCAGAGGCAAAGAGGACATAAGTTCGCTGGTTTCAAACATAACTAGGAGCACATATGACAAGACAAGCGTCATGAGTGGCAGATTCAAGGGAGCAGATGAATGCGACTGTAAAGCTGAAGAAGAACGAAGAACTGATAAGGTAAGGGGCTCTTCAACAGGCTTGCAAGCTCGTCAGACTGGTATCTCGAAGCCCCGTTCGGGCATACTCTGCCCAGGCAAACGATACTGAAAAAGCAAATAGGATATCGCTGATCCGTCGATCTCACAGCACACCGACCATTTTAGATACTGATTGGTGTGAGCTATATAAGAGCATTGCATTAGAGGTTGAAAAGGAGGAAGAGAATGGGTAGTCCTTTTTATATAACAAAGAATTTATTGGCTACTAGAACTGGCTGGATGTCCTAATTGTTTTAGGCGCGTTTTCTGCCTTGACAGATTAGGAAGGACCCTGGAACATCATTACCCCACAAAAACCATACAGAGTCGTGTCACATTAAATACATAGCTAATTTTCAGCAGTACCATTGTGTTCAGGCACAAGGAACGACTTGGCCCGCTCGACCTCGCCCTCAGATCCGAGCCAGATGCCCGAGCGCTCATGGATCTCACTGGGCACAAGGTCCAGAATGCGCTCTCCATTGTCATTGATAGCAAGACCGCCAGCCTGCTCAATGACGAATGCCATGGGGAATCCCTCGTACAGCAGTCTCAGCTTGCCCTTCTTCGACTTCTTGTCGGCAGGGTAGGCAAAGATACCTCCGTAAAGGATGGTTCGGTGGACATCAGCCACCATGGATCCAATGTATCGAGCAGAGTAAGGCTTGCCCTTGTCGGGGTTCTTGACGGCATTGAAGTAGGCCTTGGCATTCTCACTCCAATACATGGTGTTTCCCTCGTTGACCGAGTAGATGCCGCGGTACTTGGGCAACTTCATGTTGGGATGCGTGAGAATGAACTCTCCAAGCGAGTTGTCAAGTGTGAAGCCATTGACTCCGTTACCCGTCGTCAGTACGAGGTTGGCCGAAGCTCCGTACATTGTGTAGCCAGCAGCAACGAGCTCGCGGCCGGGACGCAGCACGTCCTTGATGCTGCCGGGCGATTCGTCAAATAGTCTGTAGATGCCGAAAATGGTACCGACCGAGACTCCGGCGTCGAGGTTCGAAGAGCCATCAATGGGGTCGCACACCACAGCATAACGTCCCGAGCCTGCAAATACGATAAGGTCTTCCTGCTCCTCGGAGACAAGCACCTTGACTTTGCCAGAGGCCTTCATGGCATTGATGAAGATGTCATCGCCAATAACGTCCAGCTTCTTCTGATCGTCACCGGTCGAATTGGCAGTTCCCGACAGACCAATGAGGTTGACGAGCGTGGCACGACGAATGTTGTGGGCAATGAACTTGAAGGCAAACTGCAAAGAGTTAAGCAACAGCGTGAAGTCTCCCGAGGCATTAATGGCCTTTGACTGGGTCTGCAGAATGAACCGCGTCAGAGTGGTGATATCTGTTTCAACGTCGGCGTTAGACATAATGGAGTGGTTTGGGGAGGGTTGTTTGCAAAAAAGCTATTGAATGTTAAGACTAAACAATCGGAGCGGGGCGCGAGTCTTTTATAGCTGAACATGTGCCAATGGAGGGCTGGTCTCGATGTGGGGGGAAATTCCCGGCAAATTGCCGAGGCGCCCGAACAATTCTCGCAGGGCTAGGGCGGCCCCCGCGCTCGGCCGGTCCCCAGGCGGACGCCAGGCAGCCGGCGCTTGGAGGGCACCGCGGGAGCTTACAAAGGCGGCTATGCTGCCTGGTCCCGTGTTGTTACCTCGAGGTCCCGTGGCCCGGGATGGAGCCGAAGAAACGTCAAGTGGACACCAGTTGCGTTACGTTACTCAGCACTCAGCGCGGCTGGCCGCAATTTCCCGGTATTGTTGCTACTCGGGTCAGACTGGACCGACCCTTATACAGGGGCTTGTCATTAGCAAAGTCATACAGACTCCTTAAAGGTGCTGACAATGTCGTTTAGTTGGTGCTGCCGTGGGGGTCAATGATATTTAGCGCAGCCAATGCGGCAAATGCGGTTATCGAAGAAGCTTCACACAGCACGTCTGCTGAGTCAGAAAATGTTGAAGTTGAGTCAGCCAGCCTTGTAAGGTTTGGCGCATTGCTGCATACCCCTGTATGCGCAATAGAGCCGCATAAAAAAATGAAAATTCCAGCTCGAGAATCTCCTCCTTCACAACCATCCATCAAAATGCATCTTATGTACACTCTGAACGACGAGGGCAAGCGTGTGTACACGCTCAAGAAGCTCACCGAGGAGGGCGAGATTACCAAGTCCGCGCACCCGGCTCGTTTCTCTCCCGACGACAAGTACTCGCGTCAGCGTGTCACTCTCAAGAAGCGCTTCAACCTTCTTCCTACTCAGCAGGGTGAGTAAATTTGATGAAGCAGTTGGACATTACTAACAACAGAGGCTCAGCCTTGGTAATTCGTGGTTGAAGAAAGGTGTTTTTGAGTGGATTTTCTCTGTATAACGACTGTTCAACATACAGTAGGACGTTCACAGTATCAAGGCTGTTCAACGTCTAGGACGCCGATCTGTATAAACCGCTAGATTATTTATATGAATCATTTGAAGTGAGTGAGGAGAAGGATGGAAGGTGCTGGGATCTGGAGCACGCTGTGAGAGATGTAGATGCAGGCACGGTTGATGAGAAGTAGCAGTTAGAACAGTAGACACCAATGCAAGCCGACGAGGGTCATAGAACTGTCGATAAATAGAAATGTACCATATCTACACTGAAGAAACTCATAGTTTATAACCACTAGGAGAGGTAGGAGAGGTGGTGTGAATTGCTCGGTTGCAGGAGACTGCCTATGAACAGTGTTGCTCATGTACTATCCTATTATCTGCGCCCCTTTATCTTGCGAGATTAAACTGGAACTTTGGCATTCTGATTCGATAGCAATTATCTGTATATAATAAAGTGACTGGCTGGCTTGTATTCAATCTTTATAAAAATCGAGATGTTCCATTACCCCTGACGACTACTGTTTCTGGACACTTACATACACACAGTATTTTGTCGTACATTGGCTTAATACTATTAAATATTTCACAATACACATATATACGGGCAATTCTGTACAGTTTTCAATACTAATACACATTATATGGTGACACACTTCTCTACTGGGTCCACAGACCGACCGTAGAGACTCATCTTTACTATAGCCCCATTTCTGACATCACTACTTCAAGTCATAAGCACACTTGGAATTAATAATTCCACAATGCAATGAAATTAAAGCTTTCAGGCCTGGACGGATTATTCTCAAATTCTTTCTTATGTTTTAATTCCTACATTTAAACTCACACTGCATTAGGACTAGTCACATATGTTACCCAATTAAGATGCATATGGTTATAAACTTAAACTTGCCATCTGAACTTTTAGCGACTCTTTCAGCACAGACGGAGCAGAGCGTTGCAAATAACAAATCACAGACATTACGAGGTTTTACTACGGATTAAGGCCTCATCGTGACAAACAACCCCCCTTATCTCGCCGATCCCTGCAACGGATAAGCCCGAGGCAGCCGCGTTCGATAACACCTCGCTTGCTTTGTTTGCACATTATCCCTTCTACTCTTTATCGACCGTTTACACGCCTTGAACTATGGTCCTTGGTTGGCTGTGGCCCTCAAAGATGCAGTCTGTCTCGCAAGTGTCGTCGAATCGTGTGCTAATTGACGGGAAGTTGGTGCCGGCGCGAATCTCTATAGCTGATGGGCGCATCACCAAGATCGAACGCATCGAGCCGTCTTCAGCACTCGCCAATGGCCACTATGGCGATGCAGTGATTCTACCAGGACTCGTCGACACTCACGTTCACCTCAATGAGCCTGGAAGAACCGACTGGGAGGGCTTTGAGACAGGAACGAAGGCCGCTGCGGCTGGAGGAGTCACAACGGTCATTGATATGCCGCTGAACGCAATTCCGCCTACCACGACGGTAGCCAACTTCAAGACAAAGCTGGCTGCCGCCGAGGGAAAGACGTGGGTGGACGTTGGATTCTGGGGCGGTCTTATTCCCGGCAACGAAGACGAGCTCAAGGATCTCGTGGCCATGGGTGTCCGCGGATTTAAGTGCTTTCTCATCGAATCGGGCGTCGACGAGTTCCCGCAAGTCATGCCTGAGGATATCACAAAGGCAATGGCTGTGCTCCATGACCAGCCCACGATGCTCATGTTCCACGCCGAAATGGATCCTACACAGGCTCATGTCCACGGCGAACCGGACAACAAGCACTATTCGACGTTTCTGGCGTCGCGCCCTGACTCGTTTGAGACGACGGCTGTGCAGACAATTGTCGACTTGGCACCCAAGTACAAGGATCTTAAACTGCACATTGTGCACCTTTCGTCAGCCGAGATTGTGCCTATGGTTGCGAAGGCCCAGGCCGATGGCCTTAAGCTGACGGCTGAGACTTGCTTCCATTACCTGGCTCTGGCGGCCGAGGAAGTGCCTGACAAGGCCACGCAATACAAGTGCTGTCCTCCTGTACGTTCTTCTGCCAATAGAGACAAGGTGTGGGCTGCCCTGCGAGAAGGAGTTGTGACAACTGTTGTCTCAGACCATTCGCCCTGCACTCCGGAGCTAAAGCAACTCGACAAGGGTGACTTCATGGCTGCGTGGGGAGGAATCTCTTCTGTAGGTCTTGGACTCACGGTCCTGTGGACATACGTCAACGACAACGGACTCGATGTCTCGCTGGCCGACATCTCCAAGTGGACATCGCTCAATACGGCCAAGCAGGTTAACATCGAGTCGACCAAGGGCTCGATTGAAATCGGCAAGGACGCTGACCTCTGTATTTTTGATGCCGATGCTGAGTACGTTCTCGACCAGACAAAGCTACAGTTCCGCAACAAGCTCACTCCGTACCACGGCAAGAAGGTCCGTGGTCGTGTCCTTGAGACGATTCTTCGCGGAGTCTCGGTTTACACGGCCGACAAGGGTTTCCACGACAAGCCATACGGTGCTAAGATTCTTACTCCTCGAGCGTCTTAAAATCCAAGCCGGTGTTCAACTTTTGAAGCTGCTGTAGCCAATTCCTGGATCTCAGCATGAAGTCATATAACCCAGTTGTTTTATAACTAAAGGCATTTGTATATCATGATAAGTAGTACTCAGGTTCGATAAATCCTTGTATCACCTTGTAAAAGATGGGAAGTAGTACTCTAATGTTTCAAAGTCAATTCGTTCAGTTGGTTTATTCCTGACGGGTCACTTCAAGTCTACGCTTCACTATTACCTTCACGACATCACACTCTACAACCTGCATCTACTACAGTCTCCTGTATTGTCTATGCTAGTGCGCCTAAGCCGACTTGGCAAAGACAGCCTCGACATCAGCAACGGCCTGCTGGAGCACCGATTGCTGGAACTTCTTGGAGGTCAGCTCCTTCTCAACCTTTGAAATAACGGCCTCGGCAAGCTCCTTCTGCTCGCGCTGACGGACCTGGCCCTCGTAACGGACCCACGAGTCGAGAACCGACTTGGCCTCAGCGGCCAGGTCGACCTTCTGCTTGAGCTCAAAGGCCTTGGCCTCAAGCTCAACAGTGTCCTTGGACAGGACGAAGAGATCCTTGGTGGTGGACACAACCTCGTTAAGCTGGTTGACCGAGTCGATACGGTCCTTCACAGCGACAACGTGGCTCTCACGGGCCTTGTCAAGAGCGCCCTTGATAGTGGTGATGTGGCCCTCCGCCCAGTCCTTGTAGGCAGGAGCAACGGTCTTGGACATGACAATGAGGAAGACTCCGAAAACGGCCAGCAGACAGGTCTCGGCGTTGACAACGTACAGCGAGTTGGAAACGGCGTACACAGCGGCAGCGGTTCCAGTAGCGAAGATGCCGGTCTTGGAGATGAAGCTGTTGCCGGGAAGGGCCTCAATGATGGCGTTGGCACGAGCCTTGGGCTCCTGAGTGGCGTAGCCACGGTACATCACCGGCATGAAGCGGGCAGCGCCCATGATGCTGCGGCGGGGCACTGTGTTAGGAGAGTTGGGGGCAACCGGAAAGAAAGGCGATGACAGGGTGAAGATAGCTAGAGAGCGCGGTTTTGACTAGAAAGACGAGTTGACGGGGTATATAGCGGAAATCAACGGGCGAGCATGCTGAATAAATCATTGAAGAGTCGAATTCGTGATTGAGCTGACTCCCGACGGTCGTAAAGCAAGAAGAGACAAATCACAGCTACCAAAGTCACTTAGTATGGTCTGGAAGTCGTCAAGATTTGTCGAAAAAAAGGCGAATTAAGCCACCAGACCACTGAGACAAAGTTGAAATACTCTCTGAACAACACAGGGGCGATTTCCGAGGTTATTCGCGCAGCAATTGGGCAGACAATTGGGCGAAATGTCTTCATATAACCGGGTCGAGTCAAATCCTGTTGAACCGTGCCCCAAAATGGATCTCCACCATATCCTGTACCAGAATGCAATAAAGCAACTTACCCAGAGTACGTGTAGCGAGACGCAGACTCATTTTTATACTTGTAGGCCTACAGATGTCCGGACAAACGTACAAGAGAAGGTGAGTGGTGAAGTAATTCAGATTTGAGGAACACCAAAAAACCAGCGAATGAGAGCGCGCGTCGGCCTGGGCAGTGGAAATTTTGTAGTTTGGGTCTTTATGCTTGTAGCGGGGGGAGAGAACCGGGTAGGGCGGGTAAGTAGTACTTCAAGGAAGGGTAACAGGGATCTGAGCTAAGGGAGGGTAATGTTAGAGACACGGATCATTTTCAGGGAGGGTAAGTTGTCGAGGCATTGTATCGAGGGTAAGGGCCAGACTAATACAGATTGATCACCGCGATCGTCAGGGATCATCTCAAGGGTAGGGGCATCATCGGGGGCTTCTCCTCCTTTCAAGGCGTCTGTATACGCCTGGAGCAGGGACCATGCACAGGACACGCCAGTACCCGTGCTTTAACTTTAAGGTTAAATATGTGGGGAGTATGTATAAGCCAAAGACCAGTGCAATTGGTCCAGAAACGAGCTAGACTAGTGGAAGATCTGGAATGAGATCAAGAAGGGGTTCTTTGGAATGGAGTAAACAGGGGCCAGGTCGATGCAAACAAAGACGAAACGGTGGGGTGAAGTGTATTAGAGAAGCATGCTAGCGTCTTGATTGGAATGGAGCCAATCTCGTGAATAGAACTTAACGAGTATCTTCGTTGACTGAGCCATTACGAGGTTATACAACTGTGAAAGATGAGATTCTGAGATTAAATTCAAAGATCTGTTGTGTTGCTGTCTTAGATCGTCATCGGAGAGATGTTCATCGTTGAGATGTTCATGATTCAAATAATAATTGCTGCTGTTGAGGGAACTGTTGAGTCTCGCCGAGTGGTAATACTAGCCCTCAGTTTTATTGCAAACATAACAGCCGACTTCATACTGAAGATACTCATAAATTACAGATTAAAATAACCATAGCTGAAACTAACCAATTGAATCCATTACTGATATCGTTAAACCATCTAGAGACCGAGGAAACCCAGCAGGTTGCCAATCTGGCCGGCACCTCCCTGGAGCGAAGCAAGCGAGCCAAGTCCAGTGGGGAGACCAGAAGGAAGCGAAGGCAGACCAGAGGGAATACCAGGCAGAGCAGGCAGACCAGAGGGCAGAGCAGGCAGACCAGAGGGCAGAGAAGGCAGACCAGAAGGCAGCGAAGGCAGACCCGAGGGCAGAATGGGAAGACCAGTGGGGACAAGACCACCGCCGAGCAGCTGGCCGAGCTCAGTGGAAATTCCATTAAGAATAATGGTCTCCTGCATGGCAATAGTAGAGTCAAAAGTAGCAACGAGGCCACCAAGGCCACAGACAGCCGAGCCAGTGTTGTTGGCGTCGGGGCAAGAGAAGGTGCAGATGTCCTTGTCACAGTTGAGGTTCATACCAGCCAGAACCTCGAGTCCGAAGAAGACAGAGTCAAAGGCACCAACAAGAGTGCACAGAGCAGAGAGGTCAGGTCCGCAGTTGACGTAGCAGATCTTGGTGCTGGAAGAGCAGCTGACGGTTCCGTTGACAAGAGTGCTAACAACCTCAGGGAAACCACTGGAGGCAGCAGGGGCAGGAGCAGTACCAGTGCCAGCAGGAGCAGCAACGGCAACCGAGGCAAGAGCAGCAAGGGCAGCGAGAGAGAACTTCATAGTTGTGATGATTTTTGGCTGTGTCAAGAGAAAGACTGAGGAGAGAGAAAAACAGAGGAAACCCCATCGATTTATATCCCTCTGGACTAGGAACCGATGGGGTTACGGGCACATGTAGGCAGGTGCTTGTTTGGGTAGCAGTTCGTGTACATTAAACCGCTCATCCCGCCAATCACAGCTGTAAACAGGAACCACAGGTGCCCATCTCCCGAGCGTATTGCTATGGGCGTCGCGCGAATACACACTGACCAGTCCGGGTCGTCGCGATCGATCGCAGGTACGTGCATTCGGGGTTGCCGGTGCATGCGAACCTGCATGGGATGTGCCGATGGCCTGCAGGTTGTAGTTTGACAGTTGCCCAGCCGGGCTGTAACCATGCAGGTACATACTTGATTGGGGGATGCGTGCCTGAACCCATGTCGCTCTCTGGCGTATTGGGCTTTGAGACCTTGTAGATCCGGCGGGGGTGATCTGGTCTAGTTCGAGACCACCCCGTGGTAGATCCACATAGAACAAAGGACGACGTGGGGGCCAGCCAGGCGTTTGGCCCCGCCTCCCGGTTCTCAGGCGTCTCATCCTGGAGCATATGACCGTGTATATGACAGTTGCTGCAATTGCTTGCCCCCGCCTCGTCTCATATTACAGACTGCCTGCTGTTTCTGCAGCTGTGGTGGGGCCTGCCTGCAGCTCCATTACCGCTTGAGCTAATCCGAGACATTCTTTGCTTTGCGCTAGCTGGATCGATGTACGCGGTTACGCGGTTAGTCGGGATTGCTGCACAATGTCCAGTTAGCGCTAACTTCACTGATCGAGGTGGATTGGTGCCGATGTTTTATGTCACTGGAGATCTCAAGCACTGGGCACCTGGACTGGTCCAAGCGCATTCGGTGGGCCATACTCCCCAACTGAACAATAACAGGTCTCTTGGCCCAGTTGGTTAAGGCATCGTGCTAATACAACTCCTTGTAACGCGAGGATCGGCGGTTCGATCCCGCCAGAGACCATATTTTTTTGCCTTTATTCCAGACCTATTGGAAACCGGCAAAGCTCTCTTTTTATCCTCAAAGTACGTATGAATATGATATCTACTGTTAAGAAGCGTAAATGGAGCATGGGAGTGGCATAGAAGAACTATTGGCAGAACCAGATGAGAATCACGTTTGCATTCAAGCAAACAGATAAATAAATAATATGAACCGATAGAGAGAGCATCCATAACACAATAGCATCAACTGGCAGTTGCCTGAGAGTCAGCTTTCGTGCCCATCAGTTGCTGAATGACCGCTCGAATGCCTGTGTTTTCTTCATCAACCAGATCAACAAAATTGATGAGCTGCGAGCCCTCGGGTTGTGCTATGCGAGAGGCGCGATCATAGAGAGCCGAATCAGAGATGGATGCAGCCACTACATCCTGTGCGCTGCCAGTGGCGGTGCTATCAAACCACAGCTTGAAGCGGTTCAGCGCGTAGGTGACTCTGCTGAACGGAGCTACAAACGATTCGCTGTAGTGGTTCTTCTCGGCAACAACAAGGCCATCTATACAGAACTTGGCTATTGTATCTGCAAGCCTGGAGTCTACCGATTCAGCGTGAATGACAGGGAAGTAGGCGCGCGACATGACGTCCTTGATGCTGGGGCCTGAGCCAGAAGACGAGGCGCCTGATTCAGGTGATGGCAGCCATTCTAGAATATGCTTTCCACGAGCAAACACAATTTCAAATCGAATGACTGCTCCACAGTACGGACTTTCGGGATTTCGTACAAAAAGCACGCCTTGCCACGGAGTTATATTCGATGAGAGCGCTTCTAGAGCGCTTAGGAGGCCAGTAGACGCTGGTTGTGTTCGCCGCTTGATAGGAGACGCTTGGGCTGAGCTTATGCCGCTATTGTAGATATTCACAGGTACAGGTATGAGATAGATGCCATCAGGCGGGTTGCTCTGAACGTATTTACTGAGTTAGAGAGAGCCACCATGGGGATGAGAGGAGGCATCTTACAATTCTTGTAATAGCTCATAGTATTTCATGGTGAGAAAGAGGTCAATTTGCAGTACAGTTGAGAAGCGCGAACAGGCATGAGATGCAGTTGTCGTGAATGAGGAAGGAAAAAGAGAAGTGCACGAGTCGTAAGACACAATCAGATTACAATAGGAATCACAGACGTGGGGCAACCCCTGTGTATATAGGAGATCCCGACAGGACCGCGTATCAGCATGTATCCACTATGCTGATAACCGCTGATGGGCTAAGCCCTAGGAAGAAACAGCGTGGTGAATACCTCCCAACGAGATACCCAAATAGGAAATCAGCAGCCACGCTCCCAGCGTACATGTCATCCCAGCACCTCTAGATGAATTTCACTTCACCACTGCCATTCTCCACAGTCCTACACAACACTACACACAACCATGGAGAACGAAAAGGGAGTCCTTGTCGAGCTTTACGTCCCCCGCAAGTGCTCGGCCACCAACCGCATCATCAAGGCCAAGGACCACGCCTCTGTCCAGATCAACGTCGCCAACGTTGACGCCGAGGGCCGTGCCATTCCTGGCTCCAACACCACCTACGCTCTGAGCGGATACGTCCGTGGCCGCGGTGAGGCCGACGACTCGATCAACCGTCTTGCTCAGCGTGACGGTCTGCTCAAGAACGTTTTCTCGTACTCGCGATAAACAAAAGGCAACGAGCCATGAGCAGTCACGAATATCTGATGTAACATATTTAATGTGATTGATTGCGAAGTATGGAGCTCACGAGGAGCGAAGCAAAGAAGGAAGTAGAATGTTCAGAAGGGGGTAGACTCAAGGGAGACGAGGATTTAGATGAAGATGATGTATATGAAGTGGGGAGAACGTAGTTTATCTGCTCTGTTGTATCGCATGGTACGCTGTCATAGAGATCAGCTACAGTGAGAATTAGGAATATCCAGAACACAGTCACATTCGCACACACAGGTACATTTTTATATACTTGACAAATGAATTAAGTGAGCAGTTGAAATGAATGTGGTATAAAGATAATGGATATGAACCTCCAGAATTGATTTGTCGTGGTAGTTTGTACTAAGCGGTGGTCACTGCTGGATATAATCGCGAACGTACCACGGACCCTAGCTTGAGGGTACAGCAAGACTGGACCCGACTACGACGTAGCAACTATTACTTGATTACTTATTCAAGTTACTAACATACTAACGGGTACAATAGTAAGTAAAATAATAGCATTTATTAGAGTCAGTAAATTTATCGGCTCATTTATGACATCCATATAGGGAAACAGGAGAGCGCGTATATAGGGATGGAAGGACGCTGTTGCAAACAGCCCTCACAAGATGGTCTTGTGACAGTCAAATGAACAGACACATACACATTTTGGTGGCTGAACATCTCTACGCTGTTTCTACGGAGCGCTGATAATGCGAGGTCGCCAAATTCCAGTATAATATGTGATAACGTTTGTTACTGTATTCAGACCTACTCTACAACCCATGCACGCCCTCTTAGGAACGGATGTTCCTATGAACAGGCAACAGGCCCATGCTGCTATGTCACTACGGTGGACCCAGTTATGTCTCCTCATCACATTAAGCCCATCCACCGGATGGACACGCATGTTTTTATATGTCTGGAAGGCCTGGCCAGCGGCCGATGCATCATGCATGGCCGTTGCAGAGGATGCGTGTATCTCGAGCAACGATTGGCCGAGACGTGCATGGTCATCATGCAGGGTCTGGGTCCCAGTTGACAGCCAGGAGGGTTTAAGGGGTGAAAGGTTAAGGAGAACAAGCCAAAAATGACCGAACACAAAAGAGAAACAACGGCTTAGAATGGTGGAAACTTTAAATAGTCGTTTAGATAGCGGCTTACCTGTTCTCGACCCCCCAGGCGAACGCCTCATGTACTGCGGCGCACGCACGTTTCGAGCACATTGTCAGGCGGGGTGCATACAGCACAGCACTCTCGTACCTGTCAGAGCCCGCGTTCTGCGCATCCTCGAAGACGCCCCTCGATGCCGCACGCTCGATGCGGCACGCCCGATGCTGCACGCCCCCCTTGGATCAACCTATCAGGTTTGATGTCCGAGCACGCCGGCCCCGCGTCTATGCAGGGACCCAGAGGTCACAACCCACGGAGTTCTGATCCGCTAAGAGCCTGGAACCCACACTTGCAAACCTCCTGTTCACTTGTACGCTGTTTGTTTGTGTTCTGTTTTATTGCTTGCGTCTTATGAGCTCGCGTTGGCTCTCGTTGCGTTGCTATTGACACCTCGGTGGTTACAAGTGCAACTGTCCCAGCCCTGGATCGAATCTACTTACCGAAGCGCCTCGAACCTCTCATCGCTTCAAGGGGGGCCAGTATACCTTTGATCTGTTGATCTAACAGCTCACTAGACTTCTCTGTATCTTTCTATTATCCTGTTTAACTCCTGGCAACTTGTTGTCTCGTCTTGTCTCGTCCTCCTCCCTGCCACCTCGACCTTCTCCCGTCTTATCTATGAGCGGCGCGCGCGGCTTGTCGGGAGTAAATCCACCAAACGTTGGCGTTTCACACTCTTCATCCTCCTCTTCTTCTTCCCCCTCGTCGGCCCCTGAAGTGTCGCCATCGCCTTCTCTTGTCAAGTGAGTATTTGTGTATGGACTTGTGGCATTGCCCGTAGAGTTTGTTGTGTGGTGGTCATGCTGCCAAGGAACGTGCCACGGGGTGCAGGCTTGTGCCACGATCAAAAAGCTTCGAGTAAATAGTCGAGATTCCTGGATCTGGCCGTCTACTAAGCGAGCTGGAAGTCGCCGAAGGAGCCAAAACATGAGCTGAACGGCTGGACAGTACTTATAGTAAGCGTCAACACTTTCGAACCTGTTTACTTTACTATGAGGCCTCTGCCCCGCTCTCCGGTTTAAGTTAAGCTCTTGAGGCTGCCATGTGATACAGCTTTCCGTGGCACAGATACAACAAACACAGGTGTTTCCTTGCAGTATATAGTCTGCTCTGTCTCCGGGCCTCCTGGTTCTTCCCTCCTCAACAGCCACTAACTGAGATCCCACGTAACCTCACCGCCATTCTTCGGGTTCGCCAAACCGCTGGCTGCGCCCTTTACCCCACCGTTCACCGCTCCTCTTGCTTCACCGCCCCTGGCCGCGGCCTCGCCTGCCTCGCTCCTTCGCACGCTCTCGTTCTCGCTCTCGCGCTACCGAGGACCCGTAACGCCGCCCTCGCCACTGCTGCGTGTCGACGAACTATCGCCGGTTTCGTCGCTACTGCTGGCAGCCCCGCCCTCCCCCCGGCATGCTGCTCAGTCGTCACCTGTTTCTGTTGCATCTATTCTCGGCTACGACCTTCCGCAGATTCCTCACAACCCACTGCTAATGGCCTCCTCCTCGTCGGCGCCGCCCAAAGACGCGCCCGACAATTCGCGCACTCGTAAAGCCTCGAGGTCGCTGCGCCTGTTCAAAGAGGACGATGTCCAGAAGCCTGTCTCGAAGCTTCACCAGCTCATTTCGCCTCAAAATGTGGCTTCTAGTGATGAGTCGGAGCGCCCACCAGCACCGATAGTACCGTCTGATGTCCCTCGCGAAGCCATCTCCACGCCGTCACCACCGCCACAGCAAGAGCCTGTAACACCTGACGACCCGTCCATCATCCATGTACCTATCTCTGACACAGCACAGGTAATGGCTGCCAGTGTTCGCGACGGAAAGTCCAAGGTCCTGTCGTCTTCTGCTACGTACGTACCGCACACTCGCCGTAAGAAGTTTGGCGATACTTCCGACGATATTCCGCGCTCCAACGACTCGGATCCTACCATTTCGCCCGAATCTGGCACTAGCCTCGCTACCAGCAAAGCTCAGTTCTCCATTGGAACTCTCGACGAAGTTCTTGAAATCGACGAGCCAAGAACTGATTTGTCTGACGCAGAAGGTGCCCATAACTCGCCTATTCGCCCTGAGGAGCACCTAGATCACACCGAATACCCTGTGTCAGTTGAACTCACGCCGTTCAAGCATCGCGTCGGTGGCCACACGGCCATTTTCCGATTTTCGCATCGTGCTGTATGCAAAGTTCTCCTCAACCGCGAGAACACTTGGTATGAGGCCATCGAGCTTCGCCACGAGGAGCTCCTCAAGTTCATGCCCAAGTACATTGGTGTTCTTAATGTCCGTCATACCGTGCCTCTTGTGTCGGATGAAGAGCCCAAGAGCAAACATGTTCGGCAAAAACCCTCGATGAGCAAGCTATCACAGTCGCCGGCTCTGGCCGAAGTCGTGCTTGACGACAACATACACATAATGCCCGACTCGCTTCTGCAGCGGTACTCAGTGAGTCCTTCTGATAGCTTTATGGCCGCTGCTTCGGCATCTGGCACATCGCTGTCGTCTATACATTCGCCACAGCAAGCACATGCACACCACGCACACCATCGCTCCATATCCTCCATTCCTGGCACGCCGCGCCAGCGCGATGACGACCCAGCATTTAAGCCAGCATCTGCCACCAGCTCTCCGCACACTACGTGGGGAACCTCTACGGTCAATCGAAAGCTGCGTGAGCTGGTTCTTCACGAAGTATTTGCACCGCGCCCAGCCCAGAATCCTTCCTCGACATCGCTCTACGTCTCGTCTTCGCCCAATCTGTCCCACACACAGCCTCAAAACATGCCACGCAGCGCCCATTCGCGTCATTCGGGTTCATCGTCGACTTCGTCATTCTCCGTCATCTCGCGATCAAGTTCTACAGTATCCTTTGCGCAGCCACCGCGCCCCGTGTCTGCTTCTGCCAATCTTTCGCAATCCTTGAACCGCCCGGCAGGTGTGGGTCCTGTTGACTTGAAATCGGACTTTTCGAAGACTGACGAACATGACACTGAACCAGACGACATTGTTGATGGAAAAGAGACTATGCAGTCACCGCAGATGTCACTGAGCGACGACGTACCAGCTGAGGACGAGGCCATGTTTGCCATGGACGACGAAGCCATGAGTCAACTTGCATCACCGTTGACTTCCGCTGGTGACGGTCAAGCAATACGGCCTTTGGAATTGACTCCCAGGACTGGCTCTTCTCAGCTCACTCGTACCGAGCGTTTCATCCTCCTTGAAGACCTGACTCGGGGCATGGCGAAGCCTTGTGTCATGGACCTTAAGATGGGTACGCGCCAGTATGGTATTGAGGCTACAGCTGCTAAGCAGCAGTCACAGGCAAAAAAGTGCCAGTGTACAACTTCAGCTAAACTGGGTGTGCGAATCTGCGGGATGCAAGTTTGGGATGTGAGCAGGGAGAGCTACATCTACCAGGACAAGTATTTCGGCCGCAGTGTAAAGGCTGGAGCCCAGTTTCGTGCTTGCCTTTCTCGATTCTTGTATAACGGTCAGTCGCAGCGGTCTATTCTGCGACATATTCCCCGCATTCTCAGCTCTCTTGACGAACTGCATTCTATTGTGTCGCGACTCACTGGCTATAGACTCTATGGTGCTAGCCTCCTGATCATGTATGACTCTCTTGCTGGAGAGCCTACCGATGAGTCGAGTATTATTCTCCGCATTATTGACTTTGCACAGTGCGTGTCTAGAGAGGACGCGCCGCCACGTGATGATCCCTCTGTTAGGGCGCCAGTCAAAAACCCCGACCTCCCAGACCGCGGTTTCCTCCGTGGCCTTTCACACCTTCATGATTGTTTCGAGAGGTAAGTTGTTTAGTCGCGTTTACATTTCTCCCACTAACTCAGAATCTGGCAAGATATTGTTGGAGAGCCTTATTCTAAGGAATCTGCTGCCTCGCTCGACTATCAAAAGTTTAATGCCCCCATTGCAAACCTCGACACGTTTGAGATTTCTGACTATCCCGAATCAGACATCGATCTCGGTGACAGCGATGTCTCGTTGTAAATATCGACTCTTTTGCTCCAAAAAGTTTGTTCTGTTTATGGTGCGCTTATAATGTTTTCGTGCGCGTACCGATACTATGAAATACCAACTGTGAGTTGGTTGTAATAGCTGCAGAGCAGCGATGACTAGATGAAATTAGTTAATTTGTCGTCAAAAGACGACTTTGCAATAATATATTAATGCCCATAGGTGATTCTATCGACGTAGCTATCCCGTTCCCAGATTCACTACAAAGAAAGGACAGCCACGCTTTCAACATGGTGAGTTTGAGGGAAGAAATCAAATCCACGAAGACTGTCAATATGATACTTTCGACCGTTCGAATCAACGGCTTCAGGAGCCGTCAGCAGGTACTCAATGTCGCGTGCTTGGCTGTGGACGTTACAAGAAACGTACACAACCTTTGCAGGTCGGAATGCAAGCAGCTGGTCGAGGAACTGCTTATCGCAGCCCTTGCGCGGAGGATCAATGATGATACTCGTATCCTGGGGAGCGTCGTTGACCTTCTCGAAAATTCGCTCAGCCTGTCCGACAATGAAGGATGCATTAGCGAGGTTGTTGAGTTTGGCATTCTTCTCAGCATAGCCAACACTGTCTTTCGATATCTCAACGCCTATGACGTTTTCTACAGCGGGACTGCAAGTAATGGCAAACAGACCACATCCACAGTAAGTATCGACAAGGTATTTTGGTGCCTTGTTTGTCGAAGGGAGAACGATGTTGTCGCGCACGTACCCAGTCACAGCCGGCAATATAGAGTTGTTGTTTTGGAAAAAGGAGCCAGCGGGATACTGGAACTTGAAATCACCGACAGTCTCCGTTATAATATCTTTCGAGAGGGTTGTGTAGGTCTTCTCTGTTGACTCTTCAGCAATATTCTCGCGTAGCAGAATAGTAGCGCCGCGTTTATATGCAGCAAATGTGTCTTTGAGCTTTGCCCGTTCAATAGCAAGTCCCTTGTTCAGTGTATCCGTACCAATGACACACTCCTCGATATCGAGAACAGCTTTGCGGCCATAGATTCCAAACCCAAGAGGAGGAGCCTCAGTGAGGCCGCCGCGTGGCACATCAAAATGAGGAGTCAGCTTCGTGCGGTACTTGTATTCAAGAGGCGATCCAACAGTAGAGCCAACCGTAGGAACAAGTCCCCGCTCTACGATCTGGGGAGCATAATGCTTAAATGCTTTGACTATCACGTCACGCTTAATCTCAAGCTGTTCAGCGTACGGCAGCATTTGGTAGTGACAACCCGAGCACTGGCCAAAATAGCGGCATTTGACGAGATCATCGTCTCGTTTCGGTGACTTTTCAAGTATTTGAACAAGTTCGGCTTCGAAGTAATACTTGTGAGTTCGGTAAATCTTGACCTCGACTTTTTCGCCAGGAAGAGTGTAAGGAATAATGACAACCGATGTCTTTTCAGTTTCAGTCAGAAGCGCAATACCAGAGCCAACAGAAGACTGAGCGGAGATTTCAACTGTTACCTGCTTGTGTTCAGGATGGGTTGATCCGCGTGGTCGGCTGAAGAACTCGCGCATATCATTGACAGCGCTGTCGAGATCGATCGACTTCAAAGCAAGTAGGTCTTTAATGTCATTAACAAGCACGCCTTCAGCGGAAATGGGATCAATGACAGGCTCCTTGTACTTGAACTTCTTAGCCTTCTTGGGTTTTGGCGCAGGTGCTGCGACCGAGTTTTCAAGGGGCCGTTTCGGCACAGGGGCAGTTTCTATTGGAGCAGACATAAGTACAAAATGGCGAGACAGTCTCGAAGAGGGCCTGAGGAATGCTTTACCAATAGTTGGAGATAACCTTGACAGTCTCCAAATGCGCATCAACGTAAAGTAAGAGACTTCCAATTTTTTGGATCTCCTAGTACGGCTGTTATTGCGCGGCTGCCGCCGTGCGTGTAATAGGCAAGTTCTAATAGGCTAAAGCTTAGGGTCAATATGTTTTTTAGAGAGTGTTGTAGAGAGTGATCGCTTAAAGAAAACAGTGACTAGTCATGCGCCAATAAGTGAATTCTGTTGGGGTGGAAGCTAATTGGGCGCCTGGTGGACTGCAACAGAGTAGAACAGTTACCCCATATGTTACCCTATAGTGATTCTGAAATGGCCCTTAATCTTATCTCAGAAATGAGTTAAAGCAGGGTAATGAAATTGGTGCTATATCAGGGGTTGGGGTCATACGTCGTTATGAAGCCGATGCTCATGTCGTACTTCTCCTATTCATATAATGAATCATCAAGACGAGCTTGCTAACAGCAGTCAGACTGATGGTGACATTGCGCAAGGCTATATCAATAGGATAAGTGAGCAGATAGCTGCCCCTGGTGTGTTCCATTTCGGGGAACTCCTGGAGGAGGTGCAGTCCAATGTGACTGAGAACACAGGTGAACGCCACGGAGCGCTTGGTCAATGGATTCGTGCGTTAAATATTGTGATGTACGACGACATAACGGCGTACTCAGATGCTCTCTCAGCAGGCCAGGTGCCCGATTTCAACGCTCAGCAGATGGAGAAACTCCAAATGATGAGTCTTGGTAACAGCGTGGCTAGCAGTGCCGTCGTTGATTTCACTGCTGTTTCGGCTGCCACGGGTGTTTTCGGAGCGTTTGACATTGAGACGTTTCTTATCAAGGCTATCTATGCCGGAGCAGTGAGCGGTCGGATCGATTCCAAAGAACAGCTGTTCCATGTCGATTCAGTATCCTCTCTTGACGTCAGCGCAGCGCGTCTCGCTGAGATTGAACATGTACTTACTGCGTGGAGCGATTCCACATGGTCTGCAATTGAGCAGAGCAGTGCAATTGCTGATGGTATAAAGACTGAGACTCAAGACCGGAGTAATGTCGTCAACATGTACCGAGCAAGTCTGTTGCGTGTTGAAACGGAGCATATGGCATCCCGTGCCAGTTGAACAGGTAAGAACAAATGCCTCGGGGCGTGAGCAGTGCTCAAGTTCAGAATACACTGCTACAAGGTCTAAGATGAGCTCACTTGCACGCCTCTAAATGATATCGGGTTGATGTCACCATCTGCGGATCTCTGTCGCTTTCACAGGTCCTATCTCTACTTCATACAGGGTTGGCCTTGCCAATTGAGGATTTCTCTGATCGTTTCAGAGCTCTTTTTCCGATACCTGGACTGATGCCTGTCAGTGTCCCTCATGGGGATAGAGTAGGTCCTGCTAGCTGGCCTAAGATCATGTCACATCCTCACTGTGGGGGTTGTCGCCCTCCACAGCAGGTCCTAACCATTGAGTTCATCTCATAGCATCAATTATGCTCCTGGTGGGACGACCACCAGTCAATATTTATATAAAATGCACCAGCACACGCGCCTAAGCGTTCCACATCTGGCCAATGGTGGCCGTGAGTCCGATATCGTTCGTCTCATACTCGTAGAGACCGTACAGGCCTACAGCAGTGCCTCCGTACAACAGGTACATGCAAAAGCTGGAAATAGAGCCGTAGACACGCTTGGGGATATAGTCAATGATGCACGACTCGAGACCAAGGTGGACGTGGATAAGCAGCAGAGAGCCGAGTCCAGCGTCGAGAACAGGAGTCAGCGAACCAGTGGCCAGAGGCGCAATGACAAGAGGCGCCATAGCGACAGCAACAGCACGCTCAAATGACCAGTGGTATGAACCGTGGCTGTGGTTGGGAGCAGGGAGCTTGACGGCATCGTTGACGGTTCCCTCGATGTTTGCGGGAGGCTGCGGGATGGTACCCAGAGGGCGCATCACCTGGAGGGCAGGCATGCGGATGACCGAGCGCATAGCGGGACGGGCCAGCGGTGCCAATGGCACAAGCGAGGAGCGTAGACCAAGTCCAGTTCGCAGCATGTTTCAATTTAAACAGACAAACCACACAGAAAAGTTGGAGATGATGTGGGAAGTGGGTAATATGGGAATTAAACTGCATGTCGCTGATTGGTCTGCCTCAATGGCGGATACACGCATACCCCCAGTCAGGATGCGTGTAGCCGCGAGCCAATCAGCAAAGGCCAATACAGTAAGTTGGGAATTTCAGGCGAAAAATATCAGCTTGTATCTACCACTCCCTGTTCTTCAATCTGTACATCCGTAATGTCGGCCATCTTGCGAGCAGCAGGTCAATCGTTCCGCCCCGCGCTGCGCAGCTCTCGTCTGGTTGCGCACCGCTTTGCTAGCTCCTACACCGTCGAGTACCCAAAGACACGAACCACGACTCTCGACAATGGACTGACGGTGGCCACTGAAGCCGCTCCCGGTTCTGCTCAGACCGCCACTGTTGGTGTGTGGATCGATGCTGGATCGCGTGCTGAGCACGAATACAACAACGGAACTGCCCACTTCCTCGAGCACCTGGCGTTCAAGGGCACCGGCAACCGAACTCAGCAGCAGCTGGAGCTCGAGATTGAGGATCTCGGAGCCCACCTCAATGCCTACACTTCGCGTGAGAACACCGTGTTCTACGCCAAGGCACTCAAGAACGACGTGCCCAAGGCCGTGGAGATCTTGTCGGACATTCTTCAGAACTCGAAGCTTGAGGAGCAGGCCATTGAGCGCGAACGTGATGTCATTCTGCGCGAGGCCGAGGAGGTCGACAAGCAGTACGAGGAGGTTGTGTTTGACCACCTACACGCCGTGGCTTTCCAGGGTCAGCCTCTAGGACGCACCATTCTTGGACCCCGTGAGAACATTCTTGAGATCTCCAAGACTGAGCTCTCCAACTACATCAAGTACAACTACAAGGCTGATCGCATGGTGCTGGCTGCCGCGGGTGCCGTCGACCACGACGCTCTTGTCGAGCTTGCTAAGAAGCACTTTGCTGCTCTGCCCACGTCGGCTTCTCCCGTTGCTCCCGGTTCTGGTTCGCGTGCTGCCTCGGACGTGCCCAAGTTTGTTGGATCCGAGGTCCGTATCCGTGACGATACTCTGCCCGTGGCCCACATCGCCATTGCCGTCGAGGGTGTCTCATGGTCTAGCCCCGACTACTACACTGCTCTTGTTGCCCAGGCCATTATTGGAAACTGGGACCGTGCTCAGGGCACCGGCTCTCTGATGGGCTCCAAGCTCAGTGCCATTGTGTCGCAGAACCACCTGGCCAACTCGTTCTTGTCCTTCTCCACCTCTTACTCGGACACTGGTCTGTGGGGTATCTACCTGACCACTGAGAGCAAGGAGCAGATTGACGACCTTGTGCATTTCACCCTCAAGGAGTGGAACCGCCTGTCGATCTCTGTCTCGGATGCCGAAGTTGAGCGTGCCAAGGCCCAGCTCAAGGCTTCGCTGCTGCTGTCGCTCGACTCGTCGACGGCCGTTGCCGAGGACATTGGTCGCCAGATCGTCACCACTGGCCGCCGCCAGACCCCCCACGAGGTTGAGCGTAATGTCGACAGTGTCTCCACAGCCGATGTCCGTGCCTGGGCTCAAAAGTACCTGTACGACAAGGACATCGCCATTGCCGCCCTGGGCCCCATTGAGGGTCTGCTTGACTACGCCCGCATCCGCAACGACATGAGCATGATGCGGTGGTAAATAGAGGTTGACTCTGCATGTAGTTATCACATTTTTGTATCTTGTAAGTGTTGTAAGATGACCTGTAGGAACTTTGAGTTTAGCTATCGTATGTATCGCAGTCACCGGTACAGTAAACATCTAGGAATATGTGTAAGCAACTTTTATTTAGTGCTGTGTCTACTTCGTGAAATTCGTGTCGTTGCGTGCCATGATCACGCTTTTCGTTTGCGTTATAGTTTCCCATCACACGTACAGAGCGTCATCGTCTTCCTCCTCCTCTTCGTCATCCTCATCAAACTGGAGATCATCAAAAATTGGTTCAGTAGGAGTGCGTTTCATGACTTCGGCAGGCGGGAAGCACGGACCAACCTTGTTGATCCATCGCAGTCGCTTGTCGAGAAGAGCCTTTATGCTAGATCTGTTTTGATCGACGGTAGCAACTCCAATGGATGACGCAGGTAGAGGCGTTCCATGGTGATTATTGCTCTTCTTCTTCTTTATTTTGGGGGCATTGCGAAGTCTCTTCTGGTACGCCTGATCAACCTGTTTGTCTAGATCCTCGAGGATCTGCGAGTATTCCTGATATGCCATGTGATCTTGTACAATGGGCAGTAATCGACGCTTGCAAGCTTGGTTCACTTTTGTGACGTGTCGGAACTTCTTCTGAAGCTTACGCATCTCAAAACAGACCTCATCGTCCTCGGTGCCGTTGATCCAGTCAATGCTGAGTCGGTCACTGTCGCCAGGACCACCAGGACCACCTCCTGGGCCACCGCCCCCATGCCTCTTTCGTTTCTTTTCTTCTCGGCGAAGAATGTTCATGTCTAGGATGCCAACATAACTGAATTCTCGTTTAAGGCGCTCCTCGAGCGTCGTATAGTCCGCCGGTACCGACGAACTGATCCTCCATCCCTGCGACTCAATCATAGATTGGATCGTGTTTCGTGCCTTGTCAAGCATAGTACCATTTTCGGCAGACGACTTGCCATTTGTATAGCTCGAGTCATCTTCCTCTGTGCCAGACGGTTCGTAGAGTAGCGCGGACAGAAGGCGCGAGGTTAATGGACCACATGCAAGCTTGGCAGCAGCACCTGTCGAGGAATCAAGCACTTCATCAGTGATGACATCGGCAGATCCACCTCCAGTAGCAGCGATTGTGTCGACCTTTGATGGTGGCGGTGAGATGGAGTAACCAGCATTGGGTCCGTCTTCCTCTGCCCATGTATCTGTGTATAATGGACCCAGAGGTGGAATGAAGTATGGCGAGGCCAACGCGCCCGTGTAAGCGGCAGTATCAAGTCCCACAGCGCGCTGTTTTAGAAACGACAGGTCTTCCTCGGTGAAGGGACGGAAGAAGGGCTCTAGGAATGCAGCAAACGTCGCAAACTGCACTTGATGAGCAGGTTTTGCACGCGTGAAGTCCTGATCGGGGATATCACCAGGCAGAAGGTTCTTAAGGTCGCTCTCAGGGAAGGTTGCGACAGCATGCTTTCGTTTGCGGTATTCGAGCAGTTTTTCGGGGTCCTCTTCAATCTCAGGTGTCAGCGGTTCCTCCTGGAACAGGTTAAGACCGCTAATGTCGCATAGCTTGAAAGGGTCCTTGTACTTGCTAGAGTCCTCCGACACAGCTTCAGGATCAATTGACTCGCGCTTTGGCTGTACAAGGTCGATATCCATTGTTGAAGCATCTTCTTCGTCCTGCTCCTTTTTCACTTGCTCGTCGCCGTCGTCATCCTCTGCAATGTCTACAACCTTTGCATCCGAGTCGACGTCCATCGACAACTGTTCAGAGTCGTCATCTTCACGAAGCCGTTCGCGTTTAGCCTGTAGTTGCTTCACAGCCGTCGAGGCACGCTTGAGGCGTGTCAGCTGGTTCGTACAGGTCGAGAGTCGGTCGTTGGTATTTGTTATGAGCGTTGATATCTCAGCATGGATGCGCTGGAGCTCGGTCAATTGTGGTACCGAGTCGCCATGCTTGGAGAATGTCGCCAGGAGACCCGAGTATATGACACCCGAGTCTTGTTCCGTGTAGGAGGCGTCAGAATCATGTGTTTTGGAATCCCTTGAACCTTTGGAGCCCTTTGTAGGACCTTTGGAGGCCGCCGCCGCGGCAGCAGCGGCCGCAGCGCGCGAATCACGCGCAGCACGCGATTTCGACTTCGAAACTGTCATGCAACTTTGTCAGCCAATGGCAGTCAATGCAACCGCGCGTTAATCGTGCCGGTTACCAGGTCGCTAATAGGCTGGCAAGAGCGATAACAGAACAAACCGGAGTTTGCCGAAAATTGGCGGTCGAAAGAGCGGGTGAATCTGCCAGGAGATGCTGACTAGATGTTGTCACAATGAACAAGTTGAGAATATTGAATTACCTTGAAGCGCGGCTGAACATCACGTGATTATATACGGGGAGAAACGCAGGGGTGGTCACGTGAGCGAGGACCCAGTTTAGAGGAACAGACAGTGAGAGACGGAAAGTGGAGGAGAGAGTTCAATGGAACCTATCTCATCGGGGGATATCTATAGCTGTGTGTGAACGTGTCGCTCAGTTCTAATTGTGCTGTCAACTCATTGTCAGCTCTATTTGAGACTAAACGGACACGAGCTGGAAATTACGCAACGAAGAACGTTCCTTAGTAAGTCAGAAGATCTGGAACGCCTCGTAGTCCTGTCAGTATAGCAGGTTGACCCCACGTTCGACGAATTCCTGTAAGCATCGTACGAACTCGCATTAAAATCGCGGATGTCGAGATCCAGAGCCGCTGAGTCACGCACCCTCGTATCGATTGTCATCAAGGCCCCGGCCCATCGACGCCATCTCATTAACCTTTGGAACCTTCAACGCAGTCAATACTCATAAGCAACCAGCACTTGGTGACGACTGGATAACGTTATCTGTTCAATCAGAGCCGTTTTGGGCTGATTACCCCGCAGCTTATCTTGAATAATCTTTAAAGCGAGGTCAAACGAAGATAGGAAGAATTGAGCAGAGAAAAGTCGACAAAGTCGTGAAGCACCGAGATAGTGGCACCCCAATCACGGCACTGGATAGGTAGCATGTTCGATACGTGCTTCGTATGGTTAAATGCTTGTTTATTGCCATTGTTCGTACAATGGCAGCACGCGGCATGCCGGGCACGGAAGCCCTATTGTGGGCGCCCTAGCCCAGAGCTTATCGTAGGGCTGCGGTTCTAGATGCATAAAGATTCCAGCGAAACGACTGATAACACGAGGGAGGGGCCAGAGCGGGATTTTAGGCCGCAAAAAGTCAGCAATGGCTATTCTGGTCCGACTACTGAATTATACGGGTTAATGCGAACAGATTGACCCGCGGTAAGCCGGTGGCGGGGGTCGAAACACCCTCGGAAACGATCCCGCGGCATGCCGCGGCACGTGGGGGCTCATAGCTAGTGCTCGTCTATAAATTAAGACCGTCGTCCTGTTATTTTTCCACATCTACATTGTCGTAAAAAAGCCTAGCCATTGAATACCATCTCTGGTACTATCACTTTGTTACACAGTTGCACATTGAAACATAATGACTGCTTCGTCTGGACCAAAGGTGACCCCTCTTGCCGACGCTCCTCTCGGTGCTGTGTTCACTCTCCCCGAGGGCATTACTGATCCGGCCAAGCTCAGTGACGAGGACTTTGAGAAACTTTACAAGGCACTCCATGAGCATCTCGTTGTTGTGATCAAGGACCAGGCCCAGCTGCCTGCTGCCTCGCAGCTCGAGCTCACCAAGCGCTTTGATCCCACGTGCTCTGGCCAGTACGGACACTCCAAGGAATTCCGTAACGAGAAGTCGGTCCTTCGCAAGGACGGAGTGTCTGTTCCTGACGTGCCCCAGGTCCAGATCCTCGGCCAGGGAACTGTTAAGAACCACGCTGGACTCGACGAGTTCTCGCTCACCCACCCTACCCACAACACATTCCACCGCGACGTTCTGTCTAAGGAGGACCAGGAAGCTGGCTGGACTCGATTCTACCGATGGCACATTGACGCTGCTCTGTATGCTCTGTCTCCCCCTGTGGCTACGACTCTTCTTGGAATCAACGTTCCTGACTCGACAAAGCGCCTTAAGATCAAGTACGATGACACTGGAGACGTCATTGAGGTGGCTCAAGCCTCGACTGCATTTGTTTCTGGCGCCAATGCCTTTGATCTGCTCTCCGATGAGGACAAGGAGCTGGCTCTCAAGACAACTGTCGTGTACCCTCCCCATCCTTTCATCTTTATCTCAGATGCCAAGGCCACATCAGATGGTCTGACTATGGTCAGCGAGGGCAAAGAGCTGCCGCTCGACCAACTTCCTGAGTGGGACGAGTCTAAGATCAAGAAGCTACCACTTGTGTGGACAAATCCTGTCACCGGTAAGCAGCATTTACAGACTGCTGGTTGTGCTGCTGTTGGTCTCGAGCGCCCTGGTGAGACTCTGGGACTCGAGGACACCCGCAAGGAACTCCACCGCCTGATGCGCCCTGCCATTGATCCCAAGCATGTGTATGCTCACGACTGGTCCGAGGGAGATCTTGTCATCTTTTTCAACCGTGGAGTCTGGCACTCGGTCACTGGTCAGTTTGCTCCTGGTGAGTCGCGTCTCATGCACCAGTGCAACGTTTCCAGTGGTAAGGACCCGGTGCTTATCACTTCTTCTGCTTGAGCCAAAGAATGGTGAACCTACTTGACCCGGTCCTTTTAATTTCTTGGTCAAGAATAAACATGATATGAGGAATATGTTTAAAATTTGAGTTTTTGGTAAATGTTGAAGCAAGTTAGCTGAGCTGTAGTGAAGTGTAATGAAGTATCCTGTTATTTGAATCAGTTATTATTGATTCGTAGAGCTCGTAAAGTATAACTAGTCAGTTTAATTGTTTAACTGTCTATTTATTCGCATCTAATACTCCGAGATCAATTGTCTATTTCACACATATCCTTCACAGTTTAATTGAGTAATAGTCTTTTTTGGCGCTTGATATCGCTCCCATCGCTGCTTCGTGGGTTCGCTGCGTGTCACCGCAGCAACTCCTGCACATCCCCGAATTCCTCCCGATGGCCCAGTTGGCTAAGGCGCGAGACTGTAATGGACAAAGACATCTTGAGATCGGGTGTTCGATTCACCCTCGGGAGATTTTTTTGGCTTAGCAGGCATTTTGGTCTGTTCAAGTAGCTCAGCACTCTCACTTTTTCTACTCTGTAGATTTCTCGAAACAATATACATTTGGACTATCATAAAAATGCTAACCAGCAATGTCATCACGCTCCCAACCAACGGGATGCTGGTTGTGATACTTGAGATCTTTGGTAGGTTGTGGCTTATCGCCAATCTTGAGCGCGTAGGGGTTTCGGTCGACATTCTGCTTCAGGTTGGCCAGTGTGTGGTTGACCTCGCGGTGCTTGCACTCATCGGCACGAACATAGTACAAAAGATCCTGCACAGTGGAATCCTTGGGCATGTTCCAGTACGACTTGGCAATGTCAGGAGCAGCAGTCTTGGCCCACTCGGGATAGAAGCCCTTCTCCATCTCATCGATGCAGCGGGTGTAAGTGACCACGGCCTCCTCCTCGAGGTAGCCAACAAATCGGTGGCAGATGCGTGGGGCAATGAGGTAGGCAACAAAGAAGCTATTGAAGAAGATACCCTGAGCAAACAGTAGCATGACACGCATGAGAATACCAGGTTTAGTCAATTTGATGAAGGTGAGAAGATGCATGCGCTCGTTGTAGGCCTCCTCAAGAAGAGTCTCAATCCAGGCGCGGTCGCGACGTAGCAATCGCAGGGAATGCAAATGACGAACCATGCCGCCAACCATACCAGGTACACCAGCAATACTCTCGAGGAACACAAATCGTTGTAGCCATTGTTTAGGGGTCATTGCATATGCCTTGTCCTCTTCGTGGCCTGGTGGCGGGTGCTTGTAGCCGGTGACGATGTCAAACGATTTGCGGATAACCTGCAGGGCCCACAAGGCAATTTTGTCAGAGGTTGTCGTTGGGTCACGGTGTGCTACAGGCACCGTCTTCATCTCAGATACTTCAAAGTGGGGGTGAAGCCAGCTGTCCGACAGGAGGTACTTGTCGGGAAGATAAATATCATTGCGTCGTTCAGAAGGTTTTTCATCGAGCTCAGTGAGACTCTTGACCTTTGTAGTGGCCGGTGAGGTGGGAATGGGCTCAGTAGGTCCTGTTGGCGTCGTTCCCGCTGGCGTTGTTGTCTTTGTCGATGTAGACGCAGGCCGAGCAGCCACCTGCAGTTGCGCCAGTCGTGACAAGGTCGCTCTCAATGGATAGCAACCAGCCAGGACCGGCACGACACGGGGTGAGGTACGTAGAAACATTGTAAGAACAGTCAAACTAATGTAGACAGTGGAGCCCGGAGCAGTGGACCATCAACCACTTAAATAGTCGGCAAAACGTAGCGGCCCCAGAAATCCCAAACAGGCATGAGATCTTCCGGGTACAGGATGCGGCGTATCAGTGACTCCTGTCTCTGTCTATTATTGACCTGCGGGGTACCGAGACGTCCGGCAGCTCGATTTGGACAGGAAAAGCGGCAAACTCGGAGACGCCGCGTGCGGTACAAAAGGAAACGATGACGCCACTTTCCGAGCTCGTTTTGGGCTTGAAAACGTCATTGGGAATATCTTCGATGGGTCCAATTTCTATTTTGCATCCTGCCCAACACTGCATAGGCGTCCCACAAAAGAAGCCAATCAATGTAAAACCATTCACATGTAACACATGCTTAGCCACAAGTGAGTCATGAGCAAATTGGGTTGAACATTTGCTTACATTTGGTTGGCAACCAATGGCACGGACACAACCGGGACACCGGAGGGGGCCGGGCGCTTCACCGACTTCAGCCGTTTGTCCCTGAGATGGCTCAGGGGTACCTACATCCAACGACCAAAAAACGCCCGGTGGAAGCCGCAACGGGTGTCTTCGGTAGCCAAAGTATCGCCCAAGTTTAGCGTCACGTGTGAGCAAATTTAAACGGGGGCCCAGACTGCCATTAGTCAAGGCTCACGGCGCAGTGGGCTGATCTGAGAGTCCGTTGGCTTGTTCAGTTACGTCACCTCCCTGAAGCCCAGGTTCAGCGCTTGACTCAGCACTGACATCTGTCGAATCAATCCTCAGCCGTTTGGTCTCAGAGGGCCCGGACTCGGCGCCCTCGGACTCACCGTCTGGGCTGCGCTTCTTCTTGAGCCCTGGGTTCATAAGTAGGTGTAGCTTCTTGTCGAGTGCTTTCCCCTCCTCTGAGCTGGGTGTACGCACGTTGATTAGTTCTGTCTGACACTCTGTAATAATAGGAAGTAGCTTTGTAAACATTTCCCGGTTGTTGGCGTACTTGGCATCCAGGTACTGTGTTGTAAGTGCTGGATCAGCAGTCATCATGGCTGCCAGCGCAATTTGCGGTGGAGAGTAGAGAAACGGGGCGTCCGTCACAAAGCCCTCAATAATGATAGCACGCGCAGTGTCATGAAGCTGGCCCAGTGCTGGATCAAGACCTTCGGTGCCTGGGAATAGCGTCGCTTGCATGTCGAGGAAGAAACCGTGAAGCGGCACGAGGCCGTTCTGCACCGACAGTGTGAACGCCAGCGACTCGAGCAGCAGGAACTCGAGGTTGAGGATATGGTGCGGTTCAGTGCGACGAAGTGCTGCACAGAACTTCTTGACGGGGATGAACATATTCTCGGCCTTGGCTGCCAGGAATACGGACGTATACAAAATATTCTTTGGATGGTACTCCATGACGGAGTTGACAAGATAAAACTTGCGGAAAAAGGACATGGCAGTAGCACGCACTTGTGATGGCATGTTGAACATGCGTGTGATGTCCGAGACCTTTGAGACGTAGAACATGACAAGGTCACACTCATCTTCAAAGCTTAGAGGCTCCGCGTTTGCGAACTTGGCTGCTCCACGGTTGTGGCATTCGAGGCGTTTGGCGTCAAACTCAGTCCGCGTATACGACCACAACCGATACTGCGACGAGTGTCGGTACAAGTCGTCGTCGGTCACTTCATGGTGCTCTTCTCGAGTCATTGCGTTGTGGAAGCAGAGGCTGTGCGGCGTGTGTAGAACTGAAATTGAAACTCTCAACCACCAAGTAAGCAGGTTAAAATTTCAACTGCAACTGCAAAACGCACAGAGAACTCTACAACTCCAAGGCGTAAAAATATCAACGATTTAAAGCAAATATGAGAAGGCCAAGTGGATGTTGGATCTCCTGAACGAGACGTGAACATATACGAAATATGCCACTAACCGCTTACACAAGTTAAACAGGCTCTGTATGTCCAAGATCTTGGACAGAAACTTTACTCAAGTACAATTTACTGTTACTGATAGATAAAACCAGAGAAAACTTAAAACCAGCGAAAGTAAATTAAAACCGGCACAAGGCACTATTAACCATGCCCGCCGAAAGTACAAAGCTGCCCGCAACTAGTATGCAGTGGATGCGAGTCTAACGCATGTCCTAGGGCTATCGCCGCATCTAACGACTGTACTGACACATCACAAAACTGGGCCATTGTCGTACACACAAACTCAATTCGGCCTCAGACGGTACAATTGATCACTAAGACCTTGTCTATTGCCGTTTGCGCGACCGCGTCACTACTCCCGTGTTGTCCGCCCGGCTAGAGCCCCTACACTCCCCGAAAACCGAGCTAGTCGCCGCAACCTTGCAGTACAGGTTACAAAACAGCACATTTTACAGGCTTCTCAATCTTAGTGTCTACGTCGACTGAATTTCAAGCATCCCTCAGGAATTAAGAACCGCTTTTCCTCTTCGTTGCACACTTCCCCCCTTGCTGTCTTCTGTCTGACGCCCTGTCTATCAGCACCCCGCTCCACAGCAGGGTAACAGAACCCGTTAGTTCCCCAGGCCCCCGTCCAATTGAACAAACTCCAACTTTCATCATCGTACACAGGCCCTGGGACTCTAGACATTCACATACAAAAAAGGCATTGAACTCTTGACATCTTCTACTGCCTCTAGTTCCTTGTTGCATCTGCATTCTGTCGGCCCCTCCCCCCCACGTATGACATGTCGCAGTCTCAGTTCATAGGCGTTTACAAGGCGCTGTACCCGTACGACGCGCAGTCGGATCAGGAACTGACGGTGGCCGAGGGCGACCTGCTCTACCTGCTGGAAACCTCCAATGAAGATGATTGGTGGAAGGTTAAGAAGCGCATACCAGGCCTGGCAACCGACGAGCCTACGGGTCTCGTGCCAAACAACTACGTAACGCAAGCTCCTGTTGTAGGCTCAGCCCGCGCGCTGTTTGACTACGACCGCCAAACCGACGAGGAACTCTCGTTCAAAGAAGGTGCTGTATTTGATATTTTCGACGACTCGGACACCGATTGGATCCTTGTGCGTGCTGTTGCTACCAACGAGTACGGATTTGTACCGGCAAACTACATCGAGGCCCAGTCAGCGCAAGCCGCAGCACAGGCAGCTCAGGCTTCCCAGGCCGCTGCCGTTGCCGCACAGGCTCAACCCGCCCAGCCCCAGGTTCCGGCAGCTCAGCCATCATGGGCCGAGAAACCGCTTCCGCTGAGTCCCGTCGAGAGTCAGGAAGAGCGACCTCCGTCGCTGCCGCAGCGGCCTGGAACGTCGCGCAAAGACTCGACAAGCTCCCGCGACGCCGAGCGCTCCCGCGCACCCTCGCAGTTCTTCTCGTGGGCCATCCAGGAAGTAGATGGCCGCAAGAAGTTCCGCGCGACCCTGGCGCTTGGCAATGGCTCCATCATGTACTCACCGGAGCGCGCAGGCCATGCCCCGCAGCAGTGGGAAATTGGCGACCTGCTGAGCTACAGCTCGGAGAAGAAGCATGTATTTTTGGAGCTGGAGCACCCCCGCTCGTCCTTAGACCTACACGCTGGCTCGAAAGAAGTAGCCGAAGAAATTGTAAGCGCACTAGGCGAGGTAGCCGGTGCCAACCGTGCTGCAGGCTTACGAGAAGTATTTGTTGCCGCCAGCTCGGCAGGCCAGAAAATGGGTAAAGTACTCTACGACTTTGATGCTCAAGGCGACGACGAGGTCAGCGTCTCAGCTGGCGACAACATCTTTATCATTGACGACAAAAAGAGCTCTGAGTGGTGGGTCGTCAAGACTCCGTCTGGACGCGAGGGTGTCATTCCAAGCAGCTACGTTGAGCTTTCGGCGGAGCTTGGCTCTACCACCGAACTTCGCCGCAGCTCCAGTGGCCGTAAACGCAGCGACCGGCGCAGCGAGTCACGCAACCAGCGTAACGGCGATGCTCGCGACACTCGTAATTCGTCGCGCAACCGCTCGTCGACACGCACTAATGGCTCTCGCCAACGTGATACAGCTTCGCCAGATGTTCCGTCCTCGGGTGCAGCTTTCAAAGTCAAGCCAGATATGAACAAAGTGCGCACATGGACAGATCGATCCGGCGCTTTCAAGGTTGATGCAGCTTTGCTCGGTTGCAATGATGGTAAGATCCACCTTCACAAGGTTAACGGTGTTAAGATTGCTGTAGCTGCAAGCAAGATGTCCATCGAGGACCTTGAATATGTCGAATCGGTGACAGGTGTCGTTCTCGATGACGATAAGCCTCTCGTTGACCTTCGCAAAGGACGCGGTAACCGGTCGCGCACCCAGCGTTCAGGAGCTCTTCCGGGAGGTGTTAGCACTGGTGAGTCTAGCGGAGTGGGTGTTCGTCCTGCTTCTACAGACGGAGCCCGAGCGGCTGCACAGGCTGCTCCTCAGAAACCCGAGTTCGACTGGTTTGGCTTCTTCCTTGAATGTGGTGTAGATGTCAACAACTGCCAGCGATACGCCATCAACTTCACACGCGACCAAATGGATGAAAGCATTCTTGAGCACATCAGCCCTCAGGTGCTGCGAAACTTGGGTCTTAAAGAGGGTGATATTCTGCGAGTAACTAAGAAGCTTGACGAGAAGTTCCAGCGGGCTCCTCAGAACGGTGATGTCGATGTTCGCTCTGGAGGTCTGTTCTCTGGCGCGGATGGCGCACTCAAGAACAACACTGGAAAGCCCACTGCCGCTGTTGGCGGTGTTGCACAGCCTAATATGGCACCTTCCCAGCAGCCAGTCCAGTCTCAGTCAACTTCTTCCGGGTTTGCTGATGATGCTTGGGCTGTCAAAGGCGGTGCTGGTTCGCAACCGCCTCCTCAGCCGGCTCGCCCTCAGCAGCAGCAACAGCAACAGCCACAGATGCAGCAGCAGCCAGTACAACCTGTTGCTCCACAGCCCACTGGTTCGCTTGCCGATCTACTGAACATAGCTCCTCTGCAGCCACAGAAGACGGCCCAGGCCGTCGCATCGCAGCAGATGCAGCAACAAGCACAGGCACAAGCACAAGCACAGGCACAGGCACAGCAACAGTCACAGCTCGCTCAGCAACAGTTACAGCAGCAAAACCTCCAGACAATTCTACAGCGCCAGCCGACGGGACCCAACGGTGTTGCTGCTATGCCGATGCAGCTGACTGGCGGCTACATGGTACAGCAGCGAACTGGTCCTTTAACGGCATCACTAACTGGCGGTTCCATGGCGCCGCTGGATCCGTTTGCTACGGGAGTTGCCACACAGAGCACTGGCTTTGGACCTATCAGCCAGACGGCTGGGTTCCAGTTCGTGCAGTCGGCTGCTCCCCAGCAGCAGCCGATGATGGTGCAGCAACCGTTTGCCCAGCAACCTTTCCAGCCTATCCCTACTGGTATGCAGACGTTCCAGCAGCCGTTCCAGACAGGAACCCAGCAGCCATTCCAGACAGGAACCCAGCAGCCATTCCAGACAGGAACCCAGCAGCCATTCCAAACAGGAACCCAGCAGCCATTCCAGACAGGATTCCAGCAGCCATTCCAGACCGGATTTCAGACAGGAATGCAACCGATGCAAACCATTGGAGGGCCGTTTTCGCAGCCCTCGACGCCATTCCAGCCGCAGCTCGCCATGAACTCTCCGTTTGTGCCTCTACAACAGCAACAGGCGAGCTACAGTTCTCCCAGCCTCAACAATCTTGCTGCACAGATGCAGCAGACGTCGCTTGGCGGAAACAGCCCCTTTGGTTTCCAGCAGCCAGCGCAGCAGCAGCCTTTTGCACAGCAGAACGTGTTTGGTCAAGTGAACCAGCCCATGAGCCAGCCCACCGGAGCCAATCAACCTTTGCAACCACTGCAAGGCCAGCCTACAGGTTTTGGTTTTGGTAATTCAGGGGGAGCGTCACAGAACAACTTCTCCAATGGTGGAGTGTATGGAACTCCAGCAGCCCAGGCACTTGCGTCGTTTGGCCAGCCTCTCCAGGCGCAAAAGACAGGCCCCCCGCCGCCAGTGTCTTTTGGCGGGCCGGCACCACTTCAGCAGACACCCACGGGCCGCCGGGCTAACCTGGCGGCCGCTTCGGCTAACAATCCGTTTGGGTTCTAGTGTATTCATAACAATAGATGAGAGAGACAACAGGGTCGCCAGGTGAAGTAGGTAGTAGGACGGTACAGAAAGATATCAAGATAGAGGAAAATAGGGTAAATGGGATAGCACAATCAGCCTTGAAGTATCCTGGTAAATAGCGATCACAGTCTCGGGCACGCCTGTAGATAATTATTCCGGTCACCATCCAGTCTTCATACCATCGTGTCTGTTATGGGTCCAAGAAAATTGGGACACAAGAATTGGCTCCGTTGGCTCAGTTGGTAGAGCGTCAGTCTCATAAGTGTATTAACACCTGTGTCATCTGAAGATCGAGAGTTCGATCCTCCCACGGAGCATTTCTTATCTTTTTTTTTTTGTTTTTGCTCCCTGTTACCAGCCAACTTCGTATGGGGTTAGCGGATATTTTTGTTTGCTATATTAGTTTTTGGTTTAGATCAACGGACGAGTGTAACCCATTGGCCCACCCTAATACGATTGGGGACACGTAATCGACCGGAGCTAATGCTAGGACACGGCGGCGGCGGGTTTAAGTTAGACGGTGGTGCCCAGGAGTATAAAGAGTGGGTGGGGCGCAGTCTTGTGATCCTGCATATCCACCTTCTCACTCCATTCACTTATCGATAAGTGAGGAATCGGGCGAATTGGCGGAATCTCGTGGCAAATATTTCATTCAAAGCAGTATCAATTGGTAGGATGGTTCTGACAGTCCATTGGCTCAACAATTCGCGTGCTCAGCGCATTCTCTGGGCTCTGGAGGAGCTCGGGCTTGAGTACAAGATCGAGTTCTATGAGCGTGATCCCCAAACCATGCTTGCGCCTCCGGCTCTTAAGAAAGTGCACCCACTGGGAAAGTCACCTGTCGTCGTTCTTGACGATGGAACGGTCCTTGCTGAGAGTGGACTGATTCTCGACGAGCTGGTGCGCCGGTACGGTAAGGACTCGGAGATAGCACCTAAGACCCCACAGGAGGACCTTGATGTGCGCCATGCGCTGCACCACTCTGAGGGAAGTATCCAGCCCGATTTGTTGCTGCTTCTTCTCACGTCGCAGACGCGTAAGCGGGCACCATTCCTTGCTCGTCCTATAGCAAACTATCTCACGTCGCAGCAAGATGCAGGCTTTGCTGTTCAGGATCTCACCAAGCAGCTTACGTTCCTCGAGTCGGAGCTCAAGAAACACTCGTCCAAAGTATCTCCCTGGGGATACTTTGCTGCCAACCAC
This sequence comes from Sugiyamaella boreocaroliniensis, assembly GCA_030575195.1. Lineage (NCBI taxonomy): Eukaryota > Fungi > Ascomycota > Dipodascomycetes > Dipodascales > Trichomonascaceae > Sugiyamaella > Sugiyamaella boreocaroliniensis. The sequence goes on from JAJMIE010000033.1 coordinate 77,703, forward strand.
TTAACGGCTGCCGATATTATCTACAGTTTCCCTCTTGAGGAAGCCTACAACACGAAGATGATCCCGGCAGATACCTACCCACATATTGTTAAGTGGATCGACTACATCAAGACTCGTCCCGCCTACAAGCGCGCCAATGAGAAGATTTCTTCGCCTTCGCACTGACGCGTAATGTCCATAATCAGAACTAATAGGAAATGTAATAAGTTAAGTATTCTATTGTAAGATGAAGTGTTAAGATTTGGTAAAGGCCGAAAGCCTCGTATAGTCGATATGTAACCAATGGGATAGGATACGTCACACATAGTAGGAATTAGAACGCTAAGGGTCAATGCGGAACCGAATTTAAGATACATCCATGGCTACTAGCGACCGTCTAGACCGTATCGTATCGTATCGGTCGTTCCCCCAAAAGTTACCCCGCATGATGACCTCGGCGTGCATGGACCCTGCAGATCGGCTGCAGATCGGCAGATAGGCCGTTTATGAAGCCTTGACGGCTCGTCAATTTACGCTATGATCGCGCCAGAAGTGCCACGAACAGCTAGATGTCGTTCTATAATGACATGACAGTACATATGAGTTATTTTTGACCCTCCTCAGATCTTTTTTAGAGTACCTACAGCATTGTATCCGCGGACCTGGGCTGAGGGCAGTGGCTCGGTATTATACATCCTCGGTTTCGGCAAGTTCCACCAAACCTAGAAGCCTTTACTTTCATACAGTCCTAAAAGTCACGGTAGGATACCACCGACACCATGAGACGTGAATACAGTGTTCGGCCACTATAAAACACTGCACATTAGCCGAGGGCCGCTCCCTGTAACTTGCCGAGGTTTAGGTTCCCAGCAACTTGTACATCTCCGCTCCCTCTTGATCTATCTTCAATGGCCGTTAAACTGCATTGGCTCGAGAAATCGCGCGCCCAGCGCATTATTTGGCTCCTAGAGGAGTTGAAGATTGACTATGAAGTCGTCGTGTACCACCGTGACAAGCGTGGCCTTGCCGACCCGGCGCTCGAGAAGATCCACCCGCTCGGCAAATCTCCCGTCCTTGAGCTCGAAGACGGAACCGTTATCGCGGAGAGTGCGCTCATTGTCTCGGAACTCATCAAACGGTTTGGCATCAACTCAGATCTTGCACCCAAGACACCTCAGGAGGACCTGGCTGTTCAGTACGCACTTCACCACGCCGAGGGTACTCTCCAACCGTACCTAGTGCTTCTGCTATTGAGCAATGCCGTTATCCGCAACAACAAATCATTGGACTCCGACGATATGGGAGCACTGGCCGCAAAGCTTGACGGCGCATACGCGCTGCCCAACCTTACGAAGAATCTCGCATTCCTCGAGTCGCTGCTGGCCAAGAACAGCACTGCTGAAAACCCGTGGGGTTACTTTGCGGCCACTCACCTCACAGGAGCTGACATCATCTACTTGTTTCCTATTGAGAACTGTACCACGTACGGGCTCGTTAATTCGGACGACCATCCTCACATTATGAAGTGGTTTGATCATGTTCGCTCTCGTCCTGCCTTCAAAAGTGCTAAGCTGAGGGTTCCCTCGAAGTCAAAGTTGTAGGTGAAAGACTACTAGGACACCGATGTAGTCTAGTAGGAATACACTCTATGGAGTTGCCCTACAGCCAAGCTATCCTTTGGATCAATTGACAGTCCCTGTCATACTCTGTACTCTGTGTATTCTATGTAGTTGTATGTGAACGACATTCACTTGTAGACACCTTGTCGATTCTATTATATTTCTTTCCCGTATTAGACACAGTCAATTACCTCGTATTTCTCCTCTATAATTACTATATCTGGCCCGAATCATTCCTTTTCCCGATCACCCTCTTTCCCCTCTCAACTTACCTCCTGCGACGGCCCTTCACCTAATCTTATCTACCCCTGGATAGCCGCGTCAAATATTCGGATGCCCCTCCTCGAATTCTGTCAACTTCGTCTAATACAGCCACAACAAATCGATACAAACACACAAACAAGCTGCGAGCCGTCGTCTCAGTTGGATACAGCGCGTCTAGAGGACTTATAGAAACTCGAAGGGTCCGTGGGAGCGACTTTACACCAGTTCCCCCTACACGCGCCCCCTGATCTATGTTTCCTGCTCGCAGCATACAAACTCCCGATGATACAGGATCTACAAAGTCTCACACGCCAGCTTTGGTATCATATAGAGGCTCCGTATCATCGGGAGTCTCCACTAAAGCGTCCACGACAACTTCACAGCCGGCTTTGAAGCTTGGGGGCCAGTTTTTTCGGGCAGGTTCTGAAACAAAAGTCAAAAAGGGGGCCTCCCCGGCAACATTAGTAGAGAAATCAAGACCTTCAAGCGCACGCGACCAAACTTACGAGTACGAAAACAGCCGTGAGACGCATCGTCGGGTGTCTGCCGACCAATCACGCCAACTGCAACCAGCGTACATGTTCAGCACGGGCCAGGCGAGGCGTCCAGGTTCCCCCACGTCTATATCTCCACGATCAAGAGATGCCGAATCAACAAATGGCGAGCGATCGCAACTATCGCCTGCTGAGCAGGATCGAAGAGTAGCACTACAGTTGCGGGAAAGCATAGCTGAAGCTACGCCACGAAGTGACAAAAGTACATCTAATGCTATAAATCTAGGAGACGTGGCGAGCCCTATCAACTACGCCCCGAATCTTGTCATTCCGGGGATAAGCCCACGAACAGAAAAGAGCCCGGAAGTGAAGACTTACACAAGGCCACTTCCTAGTTCACGAAGTATGTCGGGACTCGCCATGAGAGCTACCAGTGCAGGGGCCATCCGGAGCCCAACACCTACGAACCAGAACATCAGTCCGAAGACTGCTACTTCGGGGACTTACACGGAAGCGCTTGTATCTCCGAGGTCTGTGGTATCCCAGCCTGTGGCATCTCAATTGAAGGATCTTTCTATTGCCGATGAAAGTTCAACTGACTCGGCTGGTCGGGTCGACTATATTCAGACTGACACGGCAAACTCAGAAGTAACTAGTGTGCGAGGACAACGGTTGTATCGAGGAGAGTCTCAGGAGCAGGCACGAACACAGCGCAAGATCCTTGACCTGCAGATAACAAATAAGTCACTATTGTCGGTGAATCGATACCTTGAGCGCCAGGTTCGGCGCCAGACGCGCGCACTTGAGCAGTTGAAAGAGCTGCGGGACAAATGGGCTCCTGGTGTTGAGATTGCTGAGCTCACCGACTCGGACAGTTCCAGTGACGAGGCACAAGACCAGTCAGCGGAGCAGTCTGCTGCTCGCATTGTGGAGCGTACTCAAGAGCACCTCAAGCAGCTACAGGCTGAGCGCGACCATGAAGCGATGCTACGACGCTGTGTTGCTCTCAGTGGTCTGCTGCTTCGCGAGGCCCAAGAGTCATTGCTCTCCGAGCCCGTGTCGCTATCAACTGGAGCACGGGTTGTTTATCACGATGATTCCGATGAGGACCATGTTTCACTGCAGGGGGTGTCACAGAGTTAAAAGTATTTTGTTGGGGCCGGCACAGAGCTAGCGGGAGACTGTTCACAAAGGGAGGAGGTTGCCATCATAGCAATTGCTCGAGGTATTCGCCAATTACAAAGGCTTCTTTTTTTTCTTGACGACTCTTGGCAAATCTCTGAATACTGTTGAAAGTTATCTAACTACTTGGCAGAACTCAGCCTTCAAGCCAAGCCTGATAGTTATCTAGAGTCAGCTGCCTATTGGCTCTAGATTTGCGGTAGTGTCATGCACACAGATTGCAGCCTTGGCTTGTCTGTGCGGGACCAACCCTATCAGGTGGACACAATGCAGGCGTTGCACGTTGCACGCTTATATTACTGATAATGTGGGGGGCTTTATATCATTGTTATGGATCGCCTTCCCACTGTCTACTGGCCTCATCTGTTCGTCTCTTTTACTGCCATTTTAGCACTGACTCATTGCTTCATGCAGGAACACTGCGTCAGGTAAAATAGGGCGGTGTGAGGGGTTGGCAGCGGGCAACTGCGCCGGATCCACGCAGTGCGTAGTGGGGGGATGGGCAAGAGGCGCAAACAGTTTGCCAATAGCCGAGCCTATTATACCGTGTCTGGGCCGGCGGGAAGACCCGGCAGTTGCAGGGTTGGTGATTTTGCAGCGCCTGCATTCGCGGACGACCCCTAACCTAGCGGACACGGCCGAGGACAAACCCCCGGTACCGGCGACGTTTATGAAGACTGGACTAGATGAGCCAACTGGAGGTGGTCTACTGCAGACGGTACTGTAAATGACAGTGCATTCTGCAAGGGCTCCTCTGCCACCATTATACCGCCAATGGTTCAAGTTCATCAGGGCTCTGCACATACTTCGTGGCTGATGCACCAACGCCAAGCAGCCGCAGATCAGCCGTTATCGGGCCAATCAAGCGCTGCCAGTACTGCTGCAGCAGCCAAGATGACGCATGAGTTTATTTTTCGCCCGGCTCGCGCTTCGGTATATATAAGACCTTTTGCGTCCGCATTTGTTCGGCAATGCATTCGTACAAGACGGCCGAAGAGCTTGCGCGCGCCAAGCTGGGCCTGGCGCCCCACGCGCGCTCTCTACAGGAGTTCAGTGAGTATATGATCGAGAATGTGATGGAGATGAGCTTGTGCAGCCGAGAATTCGAGCAAGTGAGAGTTATTGAGAGATGCCGAAGCGGTTCTTTGGATCGGGATCTGAACTGAATAATGTTGGGAATACTGATGAGTAGTGTCAGAACGAGGAAGAGCCTGACTATGCACTGTGGATGGACAACAGCTTTTTTTTTTTACTTGCTTATCGTCTTATCGTGAAGCTGAAGAACCGCATCGGCTATCGAGATCGTCAGGTACTTTGGAACTCAACAATAGTCAGGCACAAGTTCGACAAAAGTACTCAGAGACTTCCAAAGTTTGCTTTGCTCACTTCAGACGTACAGTGAGGGTCCTCAGCTTCCCAAGTTATCCCAGATCTGCTCTTCGTTTCTTACTGCTATTTTCGCTTCACAAGTTTTTTCCCATCTCGGCAGATCCCATCTCTGTTTCTAACCAAGACTTTGATACGGGAGACATCTCATACCTGGCCGTCTCAGCCTGTATGGTACTCATCATGGTCCCCGGCCTGGGCTTCCTATACTCTGGCCTGGCCCGCCGAAAGTCGGCTCTATCTATGATCTGGTTTACCCTAATGGCCGGATGTGTCGGCCTCATCCAGTGGTACATCTGGGGATACTCGCTGACATTTTCACCCACTGCTACAAACGGATTCATAGGCAATCTCCACGGGTTTGGTCTACGCCATGTCCTCGGAGGAGATGCCTCGTATCCTGAACTGCTGTTTGCAAGCTATCAGGGTATGTTCTGCGCTGTGACTGTGGCTATTATTGTTGGAGGAGCCGCCGAGCGTGGCCGCCTCTTCCCAGCAATGGTCGTAGTGTTTATCTGGGCTACTATTGTCTACTGTCCCATTGCTTGTTGGGCCTGGGGCCACGATGGATGGGCTGGAGCCCGCTGGGGAGTACTCGACTATGCTGGAGGAGGCCCTGTCGAGATTGGCTCGGGAGTAGGCGGTTTCGGATACGCTCTGGCGCTGGGACGTCGCAAGGAGCAACTCCTCATCAACTTCCGCCCTCACAATGTCTCGCTCGTTACACTAGGAACAATCCTGCTCTGGTTCGGATGGCTAGGCTTCAACGGAGGCTCTGCTCTCGGAGCCAACCTGCGTGCTGTCTATGCTATCTGGAACTCGAACCTGTGTGCGTGCTTTGGCGCTGTCTCATGGTGTCTTCTCGACTACCGCCTCGAGCGTAAGTGGTCCACGGTTGCCGTGTGCTCGGGTATCATTTCTGGTCTCGTTGCTGCGACGCCTGCTGCCGGAAACATCCCCATGTGGGCGTCTATGATTTTGGGTGCCGTTGCGGGCGTTCTGTGTAACTTTGCTACTCAGATCAAGTACCTTGTGCACGTCGATGATTCGATGGATACTTTTGCTGAGCACGCCGTGGCCGGTATCATTGGCCTGCTGTTCAACGGTCTCTTTGCCGAGGACTGGATCGTGGGTCTTGACGGAGTCACTGTTCACCCTGGTGGATGGCTCTCGCACAACTGGAAGCAGCTGTACAAGCAGTTTGCTTACATGTGTGCAGCTGTAGGCTACACTCTTGTCATGACGGTTCTTATCTGCTACGCTGTGAACTACATTCCCGGCTGCCACTTGCGTGTGACCGAGGATGGAGAAATGCGTGGTATTGACGAGGACCAGATTGGCGAGTTTGCCTACGACTACGTTGAGGTCCGTCGTGACTACCTTGCATGGGCTGCTCCTGCTTCGCATTATCAGGGAGAGCCTATACCTGCTGGTCTCACGCATCGCGTGTCGCGAACTGGCGAGACTGAGGACTCACGGTCTGTTTCGTCGCAGAACGCTGACAGTGCGGCCAAAGAGAAGAGCGCTGTTCCCTCTCAGTGAGTATATTTATTGTCTGTAAAATAGAAGACGTTCATGCACTTTGTTCTGTAGATGGGAGGAGATGGTAGTAGTGATTAAGACTCCCTCAATAGACCACAACTTACTGCCGCATACCAGATCCACATGCTAGCTGAACTTGTATACTCCAGCAGAGAACCAGATCAGTACAATTCACGAGATCTCTTAGTACAAGTAACGGTGACCAGAACGAAGGGTTCGGGGCCCGGCTACATGAAGCCCAGCAGCTGCCAACGGCTGTTCTAAAAGTATACCTTTGAGACTAGAGATGTTTAAAGCGATCATTAGCTATATCAATTGAGCGTTATAATAAAATCATTTTGAATACGATAAACACGTAACTTCAGGGATAAAGTAGTCGACATATGCCCTAACATCAATTATTGCCAGCCGCGCGATGCCCGTTGCTGGGACAACACTCGCCCAATCGAGCGATAGGAAAATACAGCGTTTCGAGCGTTTACCATCCTATCTATCTACTTTACTCAATGGCCAAAAAAAAGGCAGCTGCGAAGAAGGCAAAAGCCAAGACAAAGGCTCCTGTCAAGATATCTACGATTGTGGAGACGAAAGAGGAGGATGCACTGGTGGACGCCGTGGAAGAGAACGAGTCGTCCGAGGCCCCTGAGTCTCCAAGTTCTGAGGTTTCTGTTGTTGCTGACATATCTGAGGCCCAGCAAAGTGAAGAAAAGTCTCACGCTTCTGGCCCAGACTCAATGTCACAAAGAGAGCCTCAAGATTCTGTCCCAACTGCCTCGTCAAACACCGAAACAGACTCCACCATTTCGAAAGTGGATGAAACTGCCAAAGATGAACCTGCCAAAGAATTGACGCCGAAGAAGGCCGCTGAATTGACTGTGGCACAGCCGGCCACGAAGACACCATCTAAACTTATCGAAACGGCTACCCGTCCTCTTTCTCGACCATCGTCTCCTCGCGTCGACCTTATTCAGAGACCTCACACGTCCATGGCGTCTTCACGACTTCGCCAGGTTGCTACAAACTCGCCGGCGTCATCCTCGCTGGAGTTCCCCATATCCAACAACGGTAACATAAAGGTGGTGGTGCGAGTGCGTCCTCTTGTAGACCGTGAAATTAAAGCAAACAGCTCTGTTCTTGTGAAGATGGATGGTCAGGAAACGACCCTTCTTCCTCCAACGCAACAGACGGTACCTGTGACGAGCTCTCAGAGACTTGCTGCTCGTAATGGAGAGCCTCGAAGTTTTATCTTTGATCATTCGTTCTGGTCTGTGGAACCTAGTGATGGCAATTTTGCGAACCAGGAAACGCTGTACACAAGCATTGGCAGTGAGTTCTTGGATCATAACCTCGAAGGTTACCACACTTGTATGTTTGCATATGGACAAACGGGTTCCGGAAAATCGTATACAATGATGGGAAACCCAGATGACCCGGAGTCCATGGGTATAATTCCGCGAACTTGCCAAGATTTGTTTGAGCGTCTCGATGCCATGATTGACGAGAACGTCAGCTGCACTGTACGACTTTCGTACTTTGAGATCTACAACGAGCAGGTTCGTGACCTTCTTGCTGCCAAGCAGACAGGCACCACTCCTACTGCTTCGAAACTGCGAGTTCGTGAGTCGCCTACTGACGGTCCTTATGTCGAGGGCCTATCGGAGTTCTCTGTCAAGTCAGCATCGCAGGTTCTCAAGTACCTTGGGCTGGGAAACAGAAACCGTTCGACTGCAGCTACGAAGATGAACGATGTATCTTCTCGTTCACATGCTGTATTCACCCTCACTGTAAAGCAGGTGCATTTCCATCCAGATACGGATACCACTGAAGAGAAGTTGTCCCAGATTCGACTAGTCGATTTGGCAGGCTCAGAACGAGCCGCAACGTCTGGTGCTACAGGGCTCCGCCTTCGTGAGGGATCCAACATTAACCAGTCGCTGACTACTCTTGGCCGAGTTATTGCTGCTCTCTCAGCTTCTGATACCAACAGCCCCACCAAGAAATCAAGCCTTATTCCATACCGAGACTCCGCCTTAACCTGGCTCCTGAAGGAGAGTCTTGGAGGTAATAGTAAAACAGCCATGATCGCCTGTATTTCTCCAACCGACTACGATGAAACTCTGTCGACATTGCGCTACGCAGATCAAGCCAAGCGCATTCGCACAAAGGCAGTTATCAACCAGGATATTGTTTCTGGTGCTGAGCGCGACAAACTCGTCGAGGAGATGCAGCAGCAGATCAATGATCTTCAAGTCTCCTTGCTAAAGAAGCAGGACGACGATCAGCATAAGGAGGAGCTCGTTAAAGCACGACAAGCCATCAGATTCTATGAAGACAGAGCGCTGGACGAGGAAAGTAAGCGCCGAGCACTGTCTACTCAGAAGGAAGCAGTCATTCGTCACAACAAGCTGCTGACAGACCACCTCAAGGAGATCACGCACCAGAACCGTATGCCTCAATCAGTTTCGAGCGACGACGAAGGTATGTTTGAGGACATTCACCGTGAGTTCGAGAGTCTTCGCAGCGATCTGGCTAGCTTCAAGCAATCTTTGCACAGTAGCAAGGAGAACTGGAAGTCGGTTGTCGAATCGTACAATTGAAAACAACATTATTTATGCTATATTAGGTCTTAAATAACAGGCCAACAAGACAGGAAATTAACAGCGAATAGCCAGGAACATGAAACAAGCAACGTAACAGAGGAGCAATAAAAGAGGATGCAATACAAGTGGTTTGCGAACAACGACAAAACAAGTTCACACGTCACTGTCATAAGTCCGCTCAGAAATAGGACTCAGGGAGTCAACACCGCGCTCAAAGTCGACCTTAGCAGGTGTGAGTGTTAAATCAAGAGGAGGCGTGTTATTGAGCATTGTGTTAATGGTGATGGGTTCGCGGCCTTCAGATGGAGGTTCCGAGGTTGTTGCAGCAGTGCTCCCTGAAGAAGAAGCCGACGAGCGAGATGTACTTGGCGAAGGGCGGTCATAGACTGTGATGGTGTTGTCTTTAAGCTTGATTACCCGCGAATTGCGGCGGGTCAAGCTCAATTTGCGATTGATGTCTTCGGGATCATTACCGTTGTTGAAGTCGAGACTAGAACTAGCCAGTTCTCGCTGGCGAAACCGCCTAGACGCCGAAAGTCCACGGCGATTTGACTGCGCTTCCGGGTATGAGGTTGGATTCATCTCGTCGTAGTAGAGATCGGTCACAGCATTTGCCTCGTCAATAAGGTTATCATAATCGATATCGTTGTCATCATCATCAAAGTCCTCTTCAAGGAACCCAGACATTTCAGAGTATGCCTGAGGAAGAGTCATCATAAGTTCGGGTTCAAACTGAGCGCCTGAAGAAGCTTCGGGTGACTTGACAATGCGAAGAGGGCTCACGGAGCGGATGGGGCCGAGATCCAGCTCGGCTGCTTCAACATAGGGATCCGCTTCGCCAATATAGCCATCATCCATATCGTCTTCATCCAAGTTGTACTCATCACAGAATGCAAGGCTGTTCTCAGAAGCCCCGTCGTAGAGTTCATCATAAGTAGTTCGTTGTCGCTCCTTCTTATAGTAGTTTCTACTCGAGTTGCGCTCAATGCCAGGTTCTTCTACCTGGAAAGAGAATACGGATTCCTGGTCGTCGTCTTGAAGCTCTTGAGTACTTGCTATCTCTTTTTCAGAGTCTGAATGTTCCTCGACTATGACAGTGATGCCATTTGTGTCTGGAGAAGCGACAAATGCTGGTTCCGTCGAATCATCTATAAGACTCGATTCGGGAGTATTTGGAACCACAACGTCGTAGGACGATACTGGCGACATTGTCAGTGCATCAGCAACTACAGGAGTCGAAGGAGCAGGACCTGATAGGCTTGTTCGCCTACTTGAGGGCCCTGATCCCCACTCGTGAGTGCGGGTTCCATAGATGGCACCGGCATCTTTGTAGTCTTCTACAGATGTAGAAGTACCTTCAGAGGATCGGCGAGAACCGAGATCAAAGCCTGCTTTGCGGAAGTAATGGATGGGTTTCTTGAGTTTCTTAAGCGATGTCGAAGACGGCGATGTCACTAGCCCGTTGGTGAGCGTTGTTGTAGAGGAGCTGGACGAGTTACGGTAGTAGGTCGATTTGGGCGTTGTAAGAAGGCTATTTGAACTGTGACTTCGTGCGTGCCCGTGCTCTGCTGGCTTTGTAGGTTTTGCCTGCTCGATCTTGGTCGATTCCTTGATAGGCGCAGCAGCACCGAGCGAACTACCGCGTCGATGTAGTTGGGTCTTCTCGTCGGTAGCAGGCGCGTCTACAAGCTCATCGGCAGTGGACCGGCGCCTAGGGCCCTTGAGAAAGGATCTCATCGACTGCCAGTGCGGAGATCAAGCGGTCCTTTTTATAATAGCGGGGTAGATGGGATAGAAGCGAACGATGGCCTATAAATAAAGCAGCCCATCTAAATAAACTGTTGCGCGGCTGCGGGGCACTAATGTATGGATGCTATTACGGTTAGAGCAGTTGATGAGAGCAGATAACGGAGCAAGGCTACAAAATTATTAGAGGATTTACTTTATAAGACTGTAGGCATAAGAAAGAGCCCACAATCAGATATTGGCCCTACGTATGAGACTTCATGAGATTCTAACAATACTGCACAAATGATGATATTTGGGATTTAGGATGCGTGTAATCCAGGGACTGGTGACAAGCACACATGCAAATAGACATAATAAATAAAGGACAGGTCGGTTAAAAACTGAGAGTCTCAAGTGTTTTGGTCAGCTTGGCAGCACCAGATGTCACATCAGCACCATTAATCTGCATTTTGGCCCTTCCGGCATTGAGACCCTCAAGGAGAACACACGCCTTGCACAGCCCATTACTTGACAAGTAACCGCACCGTGTACACCGTCCCATGGTCTTCTGAGTTACTGTTCGAGCTTGCGCGTTGGTCGACGTCTGCTTTCTGCGAAGTTCAAAGCTCTCACCTGACCGAATAATGTCAATAATGGACGATGGACGAACTGCCTCGAGGTTCTTAATAAGTGCTCGTGCTGTGCCACGGAAAGCTTCGGGAGAGTACGTGCACTCGGTCGAGAAGTAGTCGAGCTTCTTGTAGTGCGCGTACAGAACAATCTCCTTCTCGTAGGCGTACTTGAGAGGCTTACTTCGCTTGACTGGTGACTCAGACGATGCAGTGACGATCTCCGTGCACCGGTCAAGACGAGCCACGTCTCCACGCAGTAGATTCATCAAAATAGTCTCGGCCATATCGTCGGCATTGTGTCCAGTAACAATATGGGAGATTCCCAGCTTGACGGCTCCACGATCAAGGGCCTGGCGCCGAAACACTCCACAGTATGTGCAGTTGTTGCGGTTACCAATCTGAGCCACGATTTGGTCCATCGTCCAGCCATACAGCTCACCGTAACCGACAATCTCCAGATCCATGCTGTACTGAAGCTTGTTGCGCTTTACTGTCTCGAGCGAGTCGTCTCGGTAGCCATGGATACCCTCATCAATGGATAACAGCACAAACTCAACTCCATAGTCGTAACGTTCGTTGAGCGTTTTAAGAACATGTGCTAATACCGTGGAGTCTTTGCCCCCTGAGGCACCGATAGCCACACGCTCGCCTCGCGCAAACAGGTTCGCCGAGGTGATGGTATTGTGAACTTCGGTTTCAAAAACGTGGTAGAAACATTCTTTACACAGTCGCTGGCCAGTTTTTGGCCGTTTCAAAACGGGTTTTCTCGTGACACATAGTTGACAGAGCCGTAATGGTACGGCAGCAGCCACTAGGTGCTCTGACATTGTTGTCACTAAACAAAAATAAAAGCAGACAGAAAGATCAAATGACAGAGATCAAATAATTAATATACATGGCGCGGCTGACTTTACTCCGGGTAATAATCGTTGCCGCGGCAACTGCTGCCAGGAAAGATACAAAACCTACAGCTGCCTTAATGCTAAGTTTAGCAGCTTATCCAACTTTTCTGTCGGACACTCACTGGATCGATCCTGTGTTTGTGTGCGCGCCATCTCAACCGTTTGCTAGACGGCATCACGTGCTGTCGATAGTAGCTTTCTGCGTTTTGAGAGCTTGTCACAACGGGCCGTTTCACGGAATCCAGTCCCATCGTCAGGTAGATCCAACTTTCTCGAGGATTTGGACACAGATTCTACGGGTTATTTGATCTTTTTGAGCTTGGATTCGACTGTTTTCGAGTTTCTTACGCTTACTTTCCCTTTATTGTTGTTTATTGTACGTCCGGCTCTTTACTAGGTTTTTCGCTACTATTTATTATGTCCAACGAACAGGGAATTCTGTCTGGAAACATGGCCACGCCTCCTCGGGCTCTCCAGCCCATATTTGACGGTTTCGACGGCGTACACACAGGTGATTCTGTCTCTCCGGTACACTCATTACCCGAATCGCCGCAACGCTCCGAGCGCCTGCCGTCTCCTAAAGTCTCGCAAAAGCCCGTGTCAACAGTGCGTCTTGTCACTGCGAGTCCTCCCGCTGCGTCTCTATACGCTGAATCCCAGTATTCTCAGGCGGCTTCCATCGTGGATGATGCCGAGTCTCAATATTCGCATGGAGTGTCTGCCGTGGGTGCTTCGCCAGCTGGAGAGTTTGAGTTTGAGGCGCCGTCGACCCCTACTCGCCAGCTGTCCCCCGCAAAGGGCTCTCCTGTACGAGTTCCCAGTCCTTTGAAGAATGAGGTTGACACCTCTGAGCTCAACTCTACTTTGTACCACCCCAAACCTCAACGTCTAGCATCGGTGGGCCTCACCTCGCCGATGCACAAGATTGAGGACGTTCTAGGTGACGGAGAAGGCATACCTTCTACAATCACAACAGATCAGTTCCAGTTGGGTGCAGGCACACCTCTGGACGAAGACTATGCTGATATCTCGCTCGAAGATGCTGCTCATCAACACCACGACCTCGAACAACTGCCGTTTGAGCCTGACGCCATGATGAAAGGTATTCGACCGCGTCCTCGTAACGGAAACATCATGGACCAGGGTGTATCAAGACCCGTTCCATCACGTGTTGTTCTCGATGGTGGTGAGAAGCTCGTCTACTACCCGGCTCCTATTCCTGTTGAGTTGCGCCTGCCGCCTCTTCTTTCAAGCAAGAACAAGCCAGCTCTACGCCGCAAGAGCTCCATGTCTATGATCCTGCCGCTCATGTCCAACCCACTCGGTGAATCGACGTATCTTCCGTTGACAGAGTCGCGCAATATGGCAGTGGCCGACGCCGAAACGGAGGATGGCATTTCGCAGTATCATCAGAGCCGCGACAGCTTCTATGGCATTATGGATCGACCAACCTCACCTACAGGCAGTGTCAGCAGTGGATTCGCTACGATTGAGAGCGAGAATGATGATTATCAGAAGAATCTTGATGCGGATGAGGGGGAAACCAAGGTCACAAAGAAGAAGCAGAAGAAGAAGCAGCAGAAGAAGAAAAAGAAGAAGGCCAAGAAGGGCGAGGAGATCAACGAGGAGGACTTTGACGAAGGGTACTACTTTGGTCAGGGTGGAGATGACCACGAAGACGACGATGAGCGTCTGAAACGTCATGTTCCTGACCAGTTTGAAGCGTTCACCTCGTTTGACCCTACACGTGTAGCCGAGCGAGCGGCGTTGCTTCTCAACAACCGTGACGGAGTCATCCCTCTTGATGGCATGAAGCCTACATCTTTAATTGAAGAGTTGGAGATCCGTAAGGCTGGTAAGAAGGAGCAGAAGAAGATCCTCGCGCGGGACGTACGCAACTACCAGGCCCAAGCTCAGTTAACGGCTAAGATGCACCCGCTAGACCAGCTGCCTGCCATTTCTCTGCTTGAGCTACAGCAGCGGGCCGAGGGCGACTACGATGCGCATGTGTATCTACACGACCTAAATCGACTGTCACACCATATGGATGGTCCCGACAAGGCCCACGATCCTAATGTTGCTGAGCATCGACGCAAGCGCAGCGAATCTGTTCTAGGACTTGCAAAGATTGCAGCTCCCAGTATTGCTGACACGCAATTGACATATGGGGAGATGGAACATGATCCGGATGAACCACTGAGTGCGCGTAGGGCGCGTCTCAAGGCGCAGAAGCAGCTGGCTGTGGAGCCCGAGACGGAGACGCTTGCGCAACGCCGCGCTCGTCTCAAGCAGCAGAAGCAGTTTGCCCACACGGTTGCCCCTGTGGCTTAACTCCGAAACAGGTTAAGTGCTAGTAATCGCTTATATGGGAACGGCTATGTGTAATCGATTATGTGGATCTAGAGGACAGCTAGTGGCACATGACCTGGGATAGAGAGATATCGGAGGCTGTGCTGTGATCTCGAGACCACCCAGCAGTCGGAACTCAGCAGTTCAACTCTTAAGTCCAAGTGCTCAGGAGGTCTCCGGTTACATATCCGACGGGAGGTAGCCGGGACGATGGTCTTTGGTGCCGCTGGTGCCGCTGGCGCCGTTTGTTGGATCCTCGGTTGTTCTGCACCCCGCCATTTCTGCCGCTCCGTTGAGATGCATGTTAACGCCGTCTCCGTTCCTTGGTGTCCGTTCCTTGGTATCCGTTGTTTGGTCTCCTTTGCTGGTCTCTCCATGTGGGGATCCGCTTGTTCCCCACGGTTCCCTGCCCCAGATTGGTTAGCTTCGCTGACCGATTAGCTTACTGTCCACCGGCTTAGTCGGCAAGATAGTGCTACAGGACAGGCATGATGATATAGTGGGAGACAAGGAGCAACTAACGGACGGACACCAAGCAATCTCTAGCAGTTCAACGGTATGGCTGGGAGATGGTGCGGAGTTGTTTGCGGTTGTCCGAGGCCCGTGGGGTTAGTAGCCGCGAGGCTATGTGTGGAGAAGTATCGGCAATAGGTCAGGAGCTCACGATAAGTGCATATCGGAAATTCGATGAACCGAGGAACATTGTCGAATCCGTTACTTCTCCTGCTGATTGGTCCCTCCTGATTAGCCCCTCCTGATGTGGCCTCGGAAGGGTCGGAGGGTCCCCTCTTGGCTGTTGGGGCACCATGACGTTGCAGTGAGACGGCGCCTATGACTACCGAGGATGCAGTAATGCGGTCCACCACCCTTTTATTGCCGCGGATATACGGGGGGCGACTAGTAAGCCCTGAGGTTACCCACACAGCATGGAGTTAAGAGCTTATGTTACGTGGGATGCGTGAACATGCAGGGGATCAGGGTAGCGAACGCTCGCATGCACCAGGGCAGGGGTACGTTTAGTGGTCTTGTTGGCAGCTGCCCCACGCAGCGCTTGGCGGTGGTTAGCGTTTTTACGAGCAAAACGAACCGCTATGATGGCGCCAAGGCGGCCATCGTTAATTATGCAGCGGCATTTTTCAACAGCCAAGAATCACCACCCACTCGTCTATTATCCCGGTCACTCCCTTGGCCAATTGAAGTGACCACGCGCCTGTTACGGGCTCCCGTTCCACCGTCGGCCTCGTCGGCTTTGTCAGCGCCGACTCACTCAAAAGCAATTAATGAAGTCTAGTCAGAAGAGTAAATGCATCCGTATTAGGCAAATGATTCTGCAGATCATGCCCGTCCTCGCCCGAACCACAAGTTGCTTTTTAGCTCATCTCCATCCCCGTCAACCTTTCGGGGGGTGCCCAGTAAAAATTATATAAGTAGGCGCCACTGGCCATAAGGTTGCCCTCACAATATCTGAACATTATTGACGTTGACTTCTGTCTCTGTCTTTCGTAACTTTCATCAGCTCTTTTACCTCAACTTTGACGCTGCTTCATTGTTCCCATTGTGCTTCTTGCCATTGTGTCTTGTGAATCAATCAGACTGAGAATACCTACTTTTATATTCGACTGTATCTTTGTCTTTGGAAACCGCCACCGATCTCGATACCATGGAAAACGTACGATACGTCGGCCAGGCCGAACAACAGGAGAACCCCACCGAAGTGTATCTGTTTGCACGGGGCGTGAAATCCGGCGGCGTACCTGTTCAGGTGCAGCGTCTTCACAAGGGCCGACACGGCGAGGCTCTATTTGATGTCAAGAGAAGGACGTCGCACGCGCCAAGGTCGAGCTCACCTCATGGCTCAACACGACGCGGTACTCGTTCTCGTGCATCATCTGACGCTGAGCAACCAGTTAAGAAATCCAAGGGTTACACGGCCTACAACTACGAGTCGTCGAGCGAACGGCTCGTATCTTTCACATCACATACGATCCGATTCTCTCCCTGCACTACACCCCGCACCACACAGAACATGACAGATGCAGCCTCGGCGGCGTGGTCAGCAACGCGATTTTCGGAGTCGTCGTCGTCATTGTCGGACGACGAATCAATGTCGTCATCCTCGTCGTCTTCGACCCGCGTTGTTAGCGATGCCGGTGATGCACACTTTTTTGGCCAGCCTGTTGTGTGGCATCTCGTCCGCGAGTCGGAGTCCGAGTACAAAGTGGTTGATGCTGCTACTGACACCGTCATTGGCCGTTGGAAGCATTCTTCGATAGTTGATAGCGAGGAGGACGACGAAGATACATGGCTCTTTTTGTTCCACGGCAAGGTGATTGCACGCGCCGAGCCAGGTATGTTTGAGATCATGCCGCCCTCGAACGCCGACTATGTGTATCTTGATGTTTCGAGCATGGTGCTTCGTAACCGCGCCTTCGGAAAGTTAGGCCGTGGCGACGTTTCTATACAGTCGTCGTCATCATCGTCGTCATCGCCGTCGACCGTCAAGCCTCCGAGCCGATCTTCGACGTTCTCGTTCCCTCAGCGAGGTGAGCGGGGCGGCTCTGGTCGTGAGAGATGCAGCATTCGTGATAGGGATGGTGCTCTGCCGTACCGTGCCCGATTCGTTGATGGCATTGTGTTTTCTGCACTCTCTCTGCGCCTGGCTCTCAATGAAGCCAACCGTACTGCTGATAGCATGGACATCTCGCCCGCAACTAGCCTATGTGGCTCTGTGCCTCGCCAACTCCTCAAGCCTGTTCGCACCGCGTCTAATGTGACGTTCTCGAGACTGCCTCGCAGTGTTGTGTCGTCCATTAAACAGGTTGTGTCGTTATGATTTATGATTAATGAAGCTGTGAGCTTTGGACTCGAGCTCTTTTATGATTATGACTGTACATATTTATTATACTCCAAATGAAATGAATGTCAATGACCAAGGACCTAGGAGTCTCTAGATGGAGCTATGTCCCCGCGTAGGTCGTGGAAATAGTCCTATACCCCCGTCTTAATGTCTTGAGCCCTTGTGTATCGTGAACCCTCGGACGTAAGGCCGATTTACGAATGGCTTGTGCATACATTGCATATGCATAGAACTTTTTTTTTCGACTGGTAAAAAGTAAGCGTTCAGCGGGTCGGACAGTTAGACGACACGGGCGCCGGATAGATAGACCATACCGGGGCCGGATAGAGTTGCTGACAGCGATCGACATGCCTCCGACGTGCGTGCTGACACAAACGTTCGAGACTCGGAATTCCGAGTCTATCCAGTGGAGTGCAGCCCTAGCAGCCCTATTAAGCTCGCGTTTCAAGCGGCTATGAGCGCCAACGTCTGACAGATGAAAATGCTTATCGCCGCGGACTAGTCTAAGACCCGGTGAAGATGTGCGCATTTTTGGCGCTTCCTCAGGCTTGTATGCCAAGCCGCGGACTCAAGCAAGTGACGTCAATTGAGCACTTTTTTCAAGTCGTCTATTGGCGAAAGACAGCGGAACGATCTTTTGCCAAGTGATACCATGAGGAGCTCGCTTCCCACTGCTTGGCACTGACTGCTCCAACGTCTCGGCTGACGTACAGCCTATCCCTGTGGTGGATATCTCGCACTATCAGTACTCGCTACTGGTCCGTACCTAACGTTACCTTGACGTTACTTGGCCCTGAGCAGATCTCTGATATGCGGGGACTCGAAAAGGCAAGCACAAAACTGTGATAGTCCTGGCGGCAAAAATGGAACACGCCATACTGGCACTTCATTATACAGCAGGGGTAGTCCAACAGACACTGTAGGGAATAGACGTAAAACAGCTCCAGTCAAAAGACAGCGGATCAGGCCTTGTCAGAATACTGATCAAAACACACCAGGTGCATGAAGTAAATGGGCCACTCTGGAGATCACTTAGAGTAACCCCCATTGACAAATTAGACCAGCAAAATCACTCGTTACATGGTCCATATCCTATGAAGCTGAGCCTTCCAGCATATTAACCTACTGGAGGAGAAAGTCAAGATAGTCCTGTTTCGTTTCGTCAACGGTCGAAGAGGCGACTCGCGAAGTGCTTGATGCCTGGCTTGCAGAGCTCGTCACCTTCAGCGAGTCAATGTCGTTTAGAAACGCGTCAAAATCAGCGTCATCAGTAACTGTGGGTCCCGAGCTGCGCGTCGCAGCGGCCTTCTTGCCGAACCTCTTCTTGATATCCTCAGCCACCTTGTTGCGATCAATGATCTGTTGCAGACGACGAAACTCTTCGGGGTCATCATGGATTTCGATTTTTTGCCGTGGCTCTTCGTCGCTGGACTCATCGTCATTGTCGCCTCGCTTCTTAGGTTTGGCGACAGGAAGCTCGTGTGCAGGTCGTTGAGCAGCAGCTCGAATGATCCCGTCGTATTCTCCGTGATCCGACTCCTCGTCCGATGGAAAGAAGTCGCCATCAGTAGGGATATGTTCTTGGAGTGATGTAACTGCAGCCTGGGCCACGGAGGTCGTGACGCCGTCTGCAGCTGCTGTCTCGTTGGCCTGGCGAAGAAGTTCGTTGATCTCTTCGTCACCAGACATTGTCTGATATCTCCATACATTGGATGCTTCACCGTCGAGATGGCGTTTGGAGCCCACTTCACTACCGAAATCATTGCTCTCTTCCCCTGACTCGTTCTCGTCTGATCCAGTCTCTTCTTCGCTAGAGCTCTCGGTTAACTGAGTTTGACCTCTTTTCCATTCACTGCTTGCTTCGTCGCGTCTCAGTCCACTGGCGGATTGGTCTTTTTCAGTACCTTTCTTCCTGTCTACGTCACTCGCCTTGAGGCCATGTTTCTTCAGGTACTGGCGCTTCGCTTTGCGGTGCCATTTTGAATCATGAACAACCATTACAGTGTAGGTTGCCAAGTTCACGAAGCCGCACCGTCTGTGATCCAAGAACTATTTAGCTGGTGTATTGGTTGCATTACTAGAAGACTATAGATTTCCTTTTCAAGATGAATGTCAAAATTAAATCTCATGGCGTTAATTTTAGTTCTCTCTGTATGAATTGTAGTGGATTGATATCATTTGATGAATTGTCAGAAGTAAATGATGGGAATCCCAAGTACAATACAGCAAACAATCAGATTAGAACACCAATTAACGCTTACCACAGGAGAGCCAACTGTCTAAGTTGAAAGAGAGGTCATTGACTATTTGGAGTACATTGCAGGTGAAACGATATTGTTAACAGCTTGTGCTGAAATATCTCGGTGGGCCTGCGATAGGTTACGCTGTATGTTCTTGGTATAGCTATTCGCTAACGCGGCCTATGACATCATGGAGCTGTGCATGAGGTGTTGAACGGAGCACGACGCTACGCCACTATTACAGGACAAGAAAAGCCCATTATTTGGATTCAGTCTTTTAAGAGTGTATCAATCTTTTCTTACGTGGCTTTATACTATATTACGTCTGTATAAATGCTCTTGTCACAATCTATCGGCGACTAGTGACTACCCCTGCCCACCAACCGCCTAACCGCCACCGTATATACGAAGCACATGGCGGGTTGTACTTCATCCCTTCTGATTCACCAGAACAACGACATTCGCAACGCTTCTGTCCCAGCAGCCTGTGAACTCGCCAGTCGTCGCCTCATACCAATCCTCAGGACTCTCTGCTTAGCCCTGACCTGTTGTGACTCGGAATCATCGGTGATTCATTTCATGTTACCTTATCCTATTTTCAGTACACATTCACCAACAGCAGAGACTGTATTCCACAATGACGGACAAACCGCCCGGAGGAACCTCCATTATCTCCAATCCTGCTATCGTAAAGTCGGCGTTGGCGTCCAAGAAGAAGGACAACACTAAGTCGTCTCGAGTCAAGTATGATTCTAGCAAAGAGAACGACAACTCGCCAAGATCTGACAACAAGTCCCGTAAGCCGAAGCAATCAAAGTCAGAGAATCAAGGTAGCCCCGAGGCAGCCTCAGCATCCAATTCAGATGATTCGAAATCGCAGTCTCTAAAGCCAGAGTCCATCTCTGTGAAGCAGGACAAGCAGCGCAAATCAAAGTCGCCGCAGCCCGAGCAAGCCAAGGACGCCAATGGCGACACCAAGTCGAAGAAATCGAAACCCAAGAACGGAAAGACCAAGGCGAATCGTGCTCTCACTCCAGATGCACCTTCTACTGGAACGCCAAAGAAAGACTCTAGCTCTGGAGACGGTGATCTGCGATCCATTCTGTTTCCAGACTTGTTTGGCGGCAAGCAGGGAGCGAAACAGGGTCAGCAAGATGGCTCACATACCAAATCGCAGAAGAGCCAGCGTTCCAAGGCCGTTGACACGCCTCAGAAATCTAGGGGCAAAACGGTCGAGGACGCATTTGCAGGCTCTAGCTTCCACTCATCACCGGCTGCCTCGGCGCTCCCCCGTCCCAATTTCAAACCCAAGCCTGGAGCTGCTTCCAGCGCTCCTCCTGTATCGATGCTTGAGAAGTTCATGTTGGCAGACAAGAAGGAGCGTGAAGCGCCATCAGCAAGCGCTTCTGCTGACGCCAATGACAATGCCAAGTTGATTGTCGCCAGCCCTCCTACTCAAGCGCCGCGCCGTCTGTCTGCTACGCTTCCACCGGCCCCATTTCCATACCCCTCTGGAAGCCCGCTGCAAAATCATGCCGGCCCGAACGCTGCCAATGATCCCAAATCTCCGACTGCTGCTGGTGGTGGTACTGGTGCTGTTGCCTCACCTACCTCGCCTCTTGCTCACCAGATGCACATGGCGCAGCAGCAGCACATTCCCGGCATGTCGGTGCCGCTTTTCCCGCACCCCCATCCGTCATCATTTGTGCCTCCCTATGGCTATCCTTCCCAGCCAGTCCCTGGCATGATGCCACATGCTCCTCCATTCTACGGCGTGCCTCCTGGAACTCACCCTATGCCTGTTCCGCCAGGAGTGTACCCCGGTAACGTTCCTCCTATGGCAGGGCACCCTGGCGCTATGCATCCAGGTATGATGCCTGGACACATGCCGGGATTTGCCATGAACCCGGGCTTCCCTCCGCAGTTTCCCTCTCAGAAGTGATGGACACAGCGGAAAGGCATACTGGAGCAATTTTTTGATTACACCGACTGAACCTTGAACTTTACCTGACATAACAGCGATTCGCATCTGGAACTTGATTAATGACAGCGATTAATGATTGCGAAGCAACTTGATTTGCACAAATTACTAGAGGTTGAAGCCTCTTTAACATACTGGAACTACCTTATCGATAGGTTTCAACGATCCTTTGACATCCTTCACGCCCCTAATCCTGCTCGTCATCTATCCCCTTATTACCTGCTCTCAGCAGATCTCATTTGTGCATCTACGTATCGCCTAGCTAGCAATTCTCATCTTCATGTGTCGTCATATTACCATTGCCCGACTGTTGTATCGTCTTTTTTATAGTCCTCCACGCCTGTTCACCTGGCTACTCATTGACGCTTCATTTCGAATCATAACTAGACATGCATCTCTACTTAGTTGACGAGCTCCAGCTCATAAGCGCGCTTGACGAGGCGCGAC
Source organism: Sugiyamaella boreocaroliniensis (assembly GCA_030575195.1). Lineage (NCBI taxonomy): Eukaryota > Fungi > Ascomycota > Dipodascomycetes > Dipodascales > Trichomonascaceae > Sugiyamaella > Sugiyamaella boreocaroliniensis. The sequence continues at coordinate 99,905 of JAJMIE010000033.1, forward strand.
AGCTGCTCGAACTTAATGGTCTCGGTCGTAACTACCGTCTTGGTTTCGTTGTCCTTGGTGATAGGAACAATGACACTGCGGTCGCGGATCGTCCACTTGAGCGTCGACTCGATCCACTGGGCAAACTTGGCCTCGGACAGGTTGGTCCAGTCCTGGAAAACAGACACTGACACCGACTTACAGGCGACCTGCACCGTTTTAGCAATGGACAGACGGATCTCCTCCTCAAAGTGCGACACATCGGCTACAATGTCAGCGTACGAGTCGTCGCTGTCAAAGGTGGCCCAGAACTCAGCGTAGCGTGCTGATACGAGCAACGTGTGCAGTTGGAACAGCTTCTGGACCTGCTGAGCGAGCGAGTCAGGTCGCGGATTCTCAACCGTGAGAACGTGCGGGGGCAGGAGGTGCAGCGCAGACTCAAAGTCCGACGTGTAGAACTTGATCAGAGCCTTTGAAAGGATTGTTAGCACGAAATCATCCTTGGAAGAACGTGTGTTGAACTGGTAGTGCTTGAGAAGAGCCAGGTTAGCGGTGATGTCGTTGATGCCTTCACTCGACTGCTGGGTCACGTATGCCTCGAGAACGGGGATTGTCTCGGCATTGTATCGTTCCAGAGACTCGAGGATCGTGTGGATCTGCTCGGGGCGGCCCTCGGGAGCTCCAGAAAGCGTATTTTCCATTGTTCTATTGACCTAAGAGGGTGAAGAGTTGCGTGGAGCGAGTGAAAAATATTCGATCCAGCCTGTGTGCGGCTGATGAATTATCACTGTAGCGGGGTACAAACCCCTGCCCAACCGCGAACCAATGAAACATTTGACATTCTGCCGGGTACTCACAGAGAACCAACATCCAATACAACACCATGGCACACGGAAAGTATTCGGCTGGCAGCTCGCCGCTGCCATTTCCCAAGATTGCCACTAGTCACAACATTATTGCCAAGGCACTGGGCGCAACCATGTGGTTTTGGATCTTCTACCGTGTCCGCGAGGTCAGTAACTATTCATCTTCAGGAACCAACCAAACATGAAACTAACTCCAGGAGGGACCTGTCATGCTGGGATGGAGAAAGCCATGGGAGCACGCTCACCACGAGGAGCATGCCGAGGGCCATGCCGAGGGCCATTGAGTGTGTTTACGACGACCGCATTATAATGTATATGAATGAACTAGACAGTTGACGAGACAGGACTAAGATTCGAGGGAGGGGAGGAAAATGGAACATATTTCGACCATCAGATGCTTGTATCGATGCTTGAAGCTGAAGTTGTGCGAATAGACGTATATGAGGTTTGCTGCTGACTTTTCTTCACCAACAGTCATTTAACTAGACCTCAGTGTACCTCAGTGTACAGTATAGATATCGAGGATCCTGTCGATTCTCGGGGCTCTTCTAATGCTCATTAGTCACGCATTTCAAACCATCTATACCTCATTGTAAAGTCTTTAGATGCATTAGAACTACAGATGCAATACGAATACACAGTATCCACCCTACACTCGCGTATGGGCTTTACCTTCACCAGCGCTGCCAGCGCCGAGCTCTTCAGACAGCACCTTGTATCGCTTGCGAATCTTAACAATTCCCAGGGCCCGCTTTGTTCTTTGCAACAGGCGCGCGACAACTGGAAACACGTAGCGGTCACTCGCCCAAGATATAGCCCAGTTGACTCCACAGAGTGCAAGAAGTACAAACTTGAACGAGAACGAAGTGTAAGACAGGGTCATGAGGTTGCCGAGCCACGAATTCGGATCCACGAGTAACAGAGCCGCTGTCAGGGTGAATGCGACAAGCACAGTCGCAACAAATGGATAGTTCTGTAAGACGGGCTCGCGGTATGGGGGTCCCACTGATAGAATGACTGCAACAAAAATGTACTGGAAACAAGACATGATGAACAGTGCCGTATTGTCTGAGCTCGCGACTTCCGAGTCCTCAGCTCCTTGAAGAGGAGGTTGGTACCACGGGTACTCGCGAACCAGAGACCAAGCATACAGCTGGAAAGCAGTCAGCAGAATGATCTCTCCAATAAGGGGGACAAGAACTTTGCGTGACACGAGGTTGGCTGTTGGGCGCTTGGGTCCTACAACATCGTATGGCTTCGACCAAGCCATGAAGATGGCAATTGGAAGGATGAGGAACAGGTCAATCCACAGGAATTGGAAGTCGCCCAGATTAGAGCCGAAGCCGTAAAGTGTGCTAACAGTGACAAACTGAATTGCACTGTACAGTGACATATACTTGAAGCAGCTGAACGATGTTGCCAGTGCACAACGGCCTTCTTGGATCAGGTCAATAACACAGCTGATATCAAACTTGCGAGACGTGAAAGGCGCCGCGACAGAAGCCTCGGCTTCTGAAAGCGAGATACCAACATCTGCCGCTTTCAATGCACCACAGTCATTAGCACCATCTCCACAGAACCCAGTCGTATAGTCCAGGCTTTGCAGCTTTTCAACCAATTCCTGTTTCTCGTCAGGAGACATACGTGCAAAAATGCTGCCACTAACAAGCATCTGCTCAACCTGCTCGCGAGTGCCCATCTTGAGAATGTATCTGAATACCTCGCCAGTAACGGCCAAAGTATAGTGCGACACATACTGGTCGACAGGCTTCATTTGGGCATTGAGGACTAAACTGGAGTCGTCAATAGACTCCCACCGGATAAAGCGGGGGCGGTCCATTTCCTCGGCGAGCGGAACAACATTGTTATCGTCACCTGTCTCTACCTCATGATCTTCAATGAAATGCGGGGCATAGACGACGTACTTCTGAGGAAGAATTTCGCACTCACGACCAACGCTGATGGCCGTTAGAACATTGTCGCCAGTACACATGACAGTACGAATATAAGCATCATGAAGCTGTTTGATAACTCCAGTCGTAGTAGGCTTCAACTTATTTTCAAAGATGATGAAACCAATGCAGGTGAGGTTCTTCTCAGTCTCCTCTCGCGTGAGGTGGTCAACTGTTGTAGGACCATCAAAGGGTTTTGCAGCAACTGCAATGACTCGATAACCACGGTGGGTGTACTGGTGGAGTAGTGAGTTGTAGTCGGCAGGGAGCGACGCAGGATCGCAAACTTGATCCATTACCTCTGGAGCTCCCTTAGTATAAATGAGTCGTGCACCACGCTGGGATTTAGCGACAACTGTCATTCGGCGCAGGTGAGAAACAAATTCAAACGTCTTGATCGTTGTGAGATGACTACCTCCATCTGGAGATGTGGAAATGCGCGAGTGCCGGCCACTACCGTCCTGCTCTTCAAATGTCCAACCAGAAAACTCAAACATCTTAGAGTCAAGTGGATCTCCAATCAGCTCGTCGTCCACAGAACGTAACGAATGGCATGTTGTCAATGCACCCAGAATAGCCTGAGACATTGAAGCTGGAGCTTGCTTGATGTTTGTAAATAACGGGCTGAACTTCGTCCCGCCCGGTGTATCGGATGGTACGGCAACATGAACACCAAGAACATCCAAACCGTCCTCTGTCAAAGTTCCGGTCTTGTCGAAGCACATAATATCCAGCTTTCCAGCAACATTAATTCGGTTGGGGCTAATACAGAAAATCTGCTTTCCACGAAGACGAGACAGAGAAATGTTAGTACCAATGGTCAAAGTGGCTGGAAGTGCAGGTGGGACAACAATGGTGATCAGGTCCAATGCACGGAAAATAATGAGATGCAACGGCAGCTTCATGCGTACAAAGTTCACAGTGCACACACAAAACCCGATGATAGCAATGATAGCCATAACGCCAATGTACTTGAATGAGTCTTCGTAGAACTTGAAGCCGCTTGGTTTGGGAAAAAGCATGCTACGGACGAGCGAGCCCTTTGTTGTAGCAAAGCCAGTTCGTACAACCATGGCAAGAGCAACATCGTAGTCTTCACCCTGCGCTCCAGGAATGGGTCGCTTGGGCTTTCGCACACGAATAACTTTGGTACCAGAGTAAAGGAAATGTTTCGCAAGAACGTCGTCAGTTGTAGAGGCCCGGTTTCCATCTTCATCTGCAGCGCCAGCAATACCTCGAGCGACATCCTTCGTCACAGGGAACTTTGAGACTGGAACAGACTCACCAGTCAGCATACTCTCATTGACAATACAATCACCAGAGAGTAACAGCGAGTCACACGGAAGAGACGTCATGTGCGGGTCAGAAAGCTCATACACATCGCCAGGAACAAGCTCAGAAGAGGGGATGGTAGTCCAGAAACCACTGCGAAGCACACGAACATCACATACAAACTTTGAAATATCTCGCAACCTGGCCAACGTCTGCTTAGTCTCAACAAGCGTATTACCAACAGAAATGACCGAAATGAGGAAAATGCAGCTTGCGTAGTAATAGTACTGGTCAAACGACCAAAGAATTACCGAAAATACTTGGAAGACATAGAAAGGATGAAGAACCTCGTCGATAAGAAGCTGCCATGTCGATTTCTCCTTGATGTCGATTAGGTTGCTGCCAAAAACAAGCTCACGATCGGCGTAAACCTCACCGTCAAGGCCTTCGTGCATAACTTCGAGATCTTTCCAGCCCGGGTTAACCCAGTCCAGGTTAGTCAAAAAGATGTCGTCGAAGGGGTGATAGAAGAACTTGATGCAGCGATACTCGATCCAGCGTAGTGAAGGAACAACTGGGTCTGTGTCCACATATTCAAGATAGTCGTCTTCAACTGCGCCTTCTTGAGATGAAGGTGGCTTTGACTTAGGGTCGGTAGCCTGTGATGATGCCTGCGATCCACTGTCAGTGACGTCTTCGTCTACCGACTTCTCTGTAGATTGTCTGAAAATAGTGGAAAGAGCTCGTCCGTATCGTTCGTGTTCAACATCCACAATGCTCAGTTCTCCCCATTGGTTCTCGACAACTATCCAGTCACATTGACCCAAAGGGCATGGCGTTCCAATGCAACCGATGCGCCAGCGTGGGAACCATCGAAGAATGAGGTACGCAAGACCAAAAGTACACACACAAAGAAGTGTGTATAAGGTAGAACGTAGACTTGAAGTCTTGTATCCAGCGAAAGCAATGACAAGGTCCTCTTCCACAATGTAGTACCGTTGCTGAAGACGTGTCGATCTCATATAGACAACGTGATCGGCGGTACGACGAGCAATCGGGTCGTTTTCAGCATCAGACATGAGAAGGGGTTCCTCAGCACCCGAGTCTTCGTAGAAATTCGACGACCGGCGGCGGGACATTCTACGCTGGTGATGGATAGACTCGGTGTCCATATCTGTGAACTCGACAGCGCCTAGATCATCCGTAACCGACGGTCGGTGACGAATAGTGATGCCCAGGTCTGCCATATCATCTTCATCACCAGCTGTACTGGCACCTTGAGCATTCTCAACTTCATCTAAAGAGAAGAAGCGAAAGCTAGATCGCGATTCAGACCGATGACGGGAGCTGAGGAATCCTGGGGTCGAGGCCAACAGGGACGAAGAGATGGCCGACTCACTTCCAACAATGGCTTCAGAGCCAACAAATTCGGACCCGCTTACTCTCTCAGTGAATGCTCCACCATATTCATTGGCAGCTGGGATGTGAGCGTAACTTGTCGATGGCATGTCACGAAGCCTGTCTTCGCTGAAGCTGTTGCGGACGCTGTGTTCCGAATCGCGATGCGAGGAACGCGAACGTGAGGATCTTCGGCGGTTCATTTGGGCATGAATCATGTGAAGAGACGAGTATGACGAAGGTACCGATTCAGGAGCAGGTCCCGAGAACATCTCGTCCGAGGCCGGGTCCACATACTGCGAATCGTCGACCTCCTGAGGTTTTGGTCGATTAACTCGACTAAACCGAGCCACTCGCTCATCCGACATGTTTCACTAGCTGATTTTTAAAGAGTGGACGCAATAGTCGGCGGGATAGTCGGTACACGCAGAGAGATACCAAGATTTTCCTTGGTTACTGCTGTTGCTACAAAAAACCAGCCACTATGACCATTAACCAAAACAGCCGGCGATACAAACAAAACAAGTCCTGAAACCGTATGTATGAGCAAGAAGGATTTCTGGAGTCAGTGGAAACGGTATGTGTTAGATACCGATTCGACAGGGATCAAGGAGTCTGTCAAGACCGGCAATAAGAAGTCCTTGTAACTGTAGATCTCAAAATCTCAAATTTATGGCTGATGATAACAAAGAGGGCAGGGGTTTCGGAGAGACCCCCTGACGGTACAAGTTCTTCAGCTGTCACGAAGCTCGTGAGTAAGACAATCAATTAAACAAGCATAGGAGTCAATTAAAAAGTCTAGTGGCTAATGGAGGTAATACTCAGCTGAGTCAATTACGCGTTGATTACTAGGTCAATGGTCTAGAGCGAGCCGTAGACAACTATATACCAGTAACAACAGCGGAAGCTGCTAACTGCAAATTACAGAAACATGATCAGGTACAAAGGGAGCCTATATATACTTCAAGTTTTACTATTATTTTCTTATTTGACCTTCTATATATCATACGTTGCTATGTGCTAGAACCTCTAAAGACTCCAGGTAACTCGGAGAAACGCAGAACTAAACCGTTATCAGAAACCCCTGCCGCTATCGTAGGGTCTTAGACATATAAAGGGGGTCACGAAACAACCGAATTTGTTGAGGAAGATTCCGTGTGTCTAAGAGATTGTAATAGTAGAGTCTATTGAATGCATCAGGAACACTCTCGGTCTCGGGGAGACCGTACGTATGTGACGAAAAAAAGTCGAGAAGTTCGTACTATGACGTAGTGTTCGAAACAAGACTTGAAGGTTTGTATCTCTCAGGACATTGACTGAACTGAGCGAAACCCCTGAGCTGCTTACATATTGTGTGTAGCTTAATTGGTTGAGGAGTAGTCAGTTTCACTACTTGGTACGTCTATTCTTTATTCTTGTAGTGTATATCATGTTAGTATTCAGTTGCTTCACCCAGCAGCTTCCAACAGAGCCAATTGCTCGTCTATTAAGATCAATAAGCATCTACACACCGCTAACCAGCTTTCAAAAAATACCTCCATATTACTCACGTTTGTTGATTTGACCTCATTAGGCCGTTAAATCCCGGCTCCTGCTCATGTTGAACCCCCACCTACGGACCGCGGGGTAGCAGGGTAATCTACCTGCAGGTATCGGCCATGTGCGCTCCTAGCCACCAGCAACTGCACCGTTAACATATCATTGTCAACATCCTTATCTTGTACATTGAGCATTTTGAAGTGAAGTCGCTGTGTTACTTTTGATTGCTCAAGTGACACAGTTTCTTCTTGGTTCATTGCAATGTCACTAGAAGACCTGTTTGAGGGCATAGATGCCTCTCTCAACGTGGATCGCATCTCTCAAGACGCTACGAATACCATCTATGATGTTTCACGACACGTCAAGAAACTTAACAAGCATACGGTTCTACTTGGTAAACCCGTACGTATGGCTCGATACAAGGCGATTGTGCGCAATGCTCCCGCCTGGCTTGCTCCTCGCACGGGATTTGGATCCTTAGACTTAGACAAGAGGGGAGTGATGCTCCTCATTGAGCGGTCCGACGGTTCCTATGTCGCTGTTCTGCCGTCATCTGGTACTCCAGACCACTGCACAACCTATGTGGAGTCGTCACATGGATCTGTAAGACTCAACGGTACAAATGACTCGAAGCATCACCAAGACAAAGGTCTGCGTGTGCTAGTTGGACATGGCCCTCAAATCAAGCCACTTATCAAGTCGCTATTTGACATCCTGCTGATGCGAAACGATGTTCAGACCTACTCTCTTGCGTCATCGTGGACTCCTGAGTGGTACGATGGTCTTATTTACTGTACATGGAATGGCCTTGGCGGAGTGTTGACTCATAACGGCATCATCAACGCCCTCTCCGAACTGCAGCGCTCGGGCATCTACATCTCGGGAATAATCATAGATGATGGTTGGCAAACTACAAACTCACAAAGACACCTTCTTGAGTTCGAGGCTGATCGACAGCGTTTCCCCGTTGGCTTGAAAGGACTCGTCTCCAACATTCGCGAACAGTTTCCCTATATACAGGATATTGGCGTATGGTCGACTCTGACAGGGTACTGGAACGGATTTGAGCCAGGATCAAAGCTTGACAAAGAATACCGTACTATTGACTGTGACATGACTTCGAACCACATTCGTGTCCGCATTGTTGATGTACCTGATGTTTCCAAGTATTATGACGACTACTTCAAATTTCTGTCCGACTCGGGAATAAATTGTGCCAAAATCGACTACCAGGCTAGTATTGATGAGCTCAACGACCCACTCGCGCGAGGAAAGTTGTGGAAGGTATACCAAGACTGCTTATTTACAGCATCTCAGAAGTACTTCGACGGAAAAGTCATCTACTGCATGGCAATGGTGCCTAATATCATGCTGTATTCACTCGGAGGTAATCATGATATTCAAGAGAATGCACTTATGCCCGTTTTCCGGAACTCGGATGACTTTTTCCCAGACGTGCGGTCCAGTCATTTCTGGCACGTTTACACAAACATCTACACCACTCTCTATACTTCTCACCTTCATGCACTCCCAGATTTTGACATGTTTCAAACGAAGCTTCAATCTGGTTGGGATCCTCTGACTCGGAAGGTCACCAGCCTGCATGCTGCTTCTCGTTGTATTTCAGGCGGCCCCATATACTTTACGGATACCCCTCGAGTTCATGACATCGATTTGCTGAAGTCATTTTCGGCAAAGGGAAAATCGAACCGTTTTGTTGTATTGAGACCCGAATCTATTGCAACCCCACTCGATCCCTTTAAGCCCTATGAGAGTAGATCCTCCCACTGGGTAGCCAACTCAGTGACTGCCGTTTGTGGGAACTCTACTGCTACCGCGTACATCTTCGGAGGCTTCAATTTAACGGATGAGAAGCTTGAAGAGCAGCTTGACATTGACTACTTACGCGAATCGGCTAACATTGATCCTGAGGCAAAGTTTATCTTCAAGTTTTACAGCAAGAACGAGACATTCACGTCTGCTTCTGTGCCTCTTACTTTGGATTCGGGTGAATGGTCGATTCTAACTGCTGCTCCACTGATCTCTGCATTTGGTAGCGAGACACTTGGGCTTTTGGGACTTTTAGATAACATCTGTGGAGTTGCTGGTATCCATGGTTTCAAGATTGAAGAGGATAACGGAGTGACCAGTCTAACAGTTAACCTTAAAGCATATGGAATCGTTGGAGTCTACGCGTCGTGTCCCGTGTCCGATGTAACGGCGACCGTTGATGGTTATCCTCTCGATTCCCCACGGATCACTCAGGAGAATGGCATTATATCCGTAGACATTCGCGATACATCGCCTGTGCCAGCTCCTGCTGTTGTTGAAGATGCAAATCTGACCGTAGCCGTAAAGATAGCTATAACTCGCTAACCAGTTTTATATGAAATACACCAAAATTTCGTAACTACCGTACAATCTTAAAAGAGCCTCAACTACAGCTGAGCTATAAGCTCCTGGATGAAGGGATCGGCCTGGATCTTGTCCTTGAACTCGCCCGATACCAGCGTTTGGAGCTTCTCAAGAGCGGCCTCAGGACCGTTGTCAAGACTCTGAACTGACTGCTGCCACTTTGACAGAATACTGCGCAACAGCTCGTTCCCTCTGTTAATATCATCCTTCGACACTTTCTTCGCGACCTTGGAAATAGCTTCAGCACTGTCGTCTCCTTCATAATCCTCAAGCTCGCGGGCCTTTCGCTTGGCCATGTTCACTACCTTGGACGGGAACTTGACAACTTCAGCAACGTGGATTCCAAAGGACTGATCGCTGATTCCCTTTTCAACTCGGTACAATAGAGTGATCTCATTATCAGGATTAGCTGATTGGCCTGCAGCTTCAGACACATGGGCAACAACGTGAAGGTTGCAAACTCCGGGATGATTTTCAGCCAGAGCAGTCAACTCATGGAAATGGGTCGCAAACATCGCGAAACATCCAATGTTCTTGACAATGTACTCCGAAATGGCCCACGCGAGACCAAATCCGTCGTAAGTACTTGTACCACGTCCTAACTCATCGATCACAATAAGGCTCTCTCTTGTTGCGCTCTTTAGAATAGTAGCAGTCTCCAGCATTTCAGCCATGAATGTAGACAAGCCCTTCAATTGAGAATCGCCCGCTCCAATACGCGCCAAGATACTGTCAAAGATAGGAAGCTCAGCCTGAGTACACGGGACGAAGCAACCCACCTGGGCCATGAGAGCAATCACACCAATCTGTCGAATGTAAGTGGACTTTCCTCCCATGTTGGGACCCGTAATAATCAGGAACTCGGACTCTCCTCGAACAAGTTCAACGTCATTTGGAATGAAAGTAATGTCGTCCTGAGCTTCAAGACACGGGTGTCGAGCTTCCTTGAGAACAGCATTGCCCTTGTGTCGTTCGTGCATTGTTGGCTTCACATATGGGGAAGGAGCAAATGCAGACACATGAGCAAACGAAACAATAACGTCGAGATGGGCTAGCACAACTGACAGCTTCTCTAGCAGGGGGCTATAAGTAGCGGCAATATCGACAACTTCCCGAACCAGTGATGACTGAGTCTTGCGGTATTCCGTATCCAGCTCGTCGTATTCTGAGTTGAGTCGCTTCAGAGTTCGTGAAACAAAGTAAATACCAGCTTTTTGTGTTGATAGCTCAATGTATCCCGAATGGTTACGCAGGCACGCAGCCTCGGTTCTAGTCAACCGCATACACCAACCATAGACATGGTGGTGTTCCAGCTTCAGCTTCTTCTCAGGCTCCATTCCCAAATCATCGCCGGAGGCCAAGTGCTCGCGGTCAATCTCTGAGCGCAGCTCATCGAGACGTGTGCGGATCTGCTTCAAGCGGTCATCAAAATCAGGCTTGATGATGAACTCATGGTTCTCTAGCGCAGCCAAATCGACGGTTGTCTCGACAAGCTCCTGCAGCTTTACGAGACTTGTAAGATACTCTTTGATTGGTCCCGTGTACTGTTGAGCAATGACAGTCACAGACTCGGTGCTCAGTTGGGTGTTCTCAAATAGCGAGATAAAGTCAGGCAGACGAATGATGAGCTGGTAAGCGCGAACAACGTCTTCGAGGTTGGCTGAGCCCTTCTGGAACTTGCGGACTAGCTTTCCTAGATCTGGAACAACCAGGAGATGATCCTCCTGTAGAGTCTGGCGAAGCACAGCATCTTCAATGAGAGCCTCCACCAGTAGATGTCTCTCTCTGATCTTGTCAACGTCCATCAAAGGTTGCTTTAACCATTGAGCAAGCAAGCGAGAACCCGCTAGTGTCTTACAGCGGTTGAGCAGACCAAACAGACTCATAGTCTTGCTTCCATCCCGAGGGCCGGGCATCAGATTGAGAGCACGCAGAGCGGATGTGTCAAGTCGCATGTACTGGTGGAGGTCATGGCTGTGAATGCGGAACTTGCCGTAGTTAGAAGGATCCTGAGTCAACCCAAGGTACTTCAGGAGAGCGGCAGCCGAGCCCATTGCCTGAGTCTGTGAGAGGAAAGGAGTCAGAGAAAGTCGAGCTGTAGCCTCGGACGACTCTACAGAGCCATCCTCAGTCGCAGTGTTGATGAGGCGTACCAGGTCTTGGTCTACGTCACGATCATTGAATTCGTTGTTCTTCCGCTCGGTGACAAGTGCACCACACCGGTCAACGAGGTCTTTGATTTTGGTCAGATCTGCAGAATCTTCATTCGATACTATGCATTCCTTGGCGCCAAGCTGGATGATGAGGGACTCGAGGTTCGAGAACAGTTCGTTATCAGCAAACTGACTCGTTCCAATCTCACGCGCAGCAGCGTCAATGAAGCAGACACCAACAGTCCTCTCACCGCCCTTTGCTGTCACCTTAATACCCACAACGACAGCCTTCTGGTCAATTCCGGCGCCTATGAGATCTTCAACGGCTTGAAGGTTTCCGGGGGATGCCTGCGGTTAGAATCGGGAAATAAGAAATCACAGTGAACGTACGTGTTTTGAGATAGTCCAAGCATTACGACCTTGTGAGGTGTAGATTTCGATTTTCAAAGCCTTGGAGAGAAGGGCGTCGCGTAGGAAATTGACGAAAACGACCTGAGAGAGTGTGCACGAGGCAAGGCCCTTTGAAGCATCGCTCCCAAGATACTTCACAACGGAGGTGGTCCGGTATACAGTCTGAGCAATGTACAAGGCATCGTCGCCATGTGCAGTATAGTAGTCAGCACGTTCAAAGATACGAATGGTGGCAGCGTCCTTCTCTGGTAAGCCACGAAAGAACGACAGGAAGCCGACCTCGTCCGAGCGATCGGAGAACTTGAGCTCGGGGCGACTTGATGACATGGAGGCTCTTGACTTCAACCAAATACAGTGACAACTATTTAAACTGGTTTGCACAGTTCACAATCTCACGAATACTCGCTGTCAGCCCGTGTCACAGAAACGTCTCGATAATACAAGTGTAAGTTAACGTTAATTGTCGCGGCCACTTTAGCGACGCGAATCGCGTAATTACGTGTAAGCAAATTACGCGATTCTGCATCTCGCGAATGCAGCGCGGATATGGGGATTACTTACCGGTAAATACATCGGTAGCCCTTGTACGTAAACAGTGGTTTCGTTTCGAGTAGTTCTACTGTTTGATGAGTGATCGGGTGCTTGAAGGCCTCAACTCGGCGCAGTATGAAGCCGTGACGGCACCTCTTGAGGGCCAACTCCAAATCCTGGCCGGTCCAGGAACCGGCAAAACAAAAACACTCACTTCAAGAGTAGCGAACCTCATGGCTCAGGTACTTCCAGAGTCAATAGTCGTCATGACTTTTACCAATCAGGCTGCTGGAGAGATGAAGACTCGGATAGGAGACATGGTCGGGGAAGGAATGGTCCGTCGCCTGCAAATAGGTACCTTTCATTCCGTCTCGTATCGATACCTCGTCAAGTATGGTGCGCTGATCGGTCTCAAGGAGAAGCTTCGCGTAGCCGACACAACGGACCAGTCTACTATTCTAAAAGATCTTATGTCTTCAGCTCAATTCGATGCTCATATGTCGAATATTGGCTATTCACGACAGTCAGCATCTTTCAAACACAACAAGAACGGCGACTTCAGCACGAAACCATCCCCTGTGATTCACGCCATCTCTCAACTGAAATCAAAGGGCATTACAGTCGACAAGTTTCTGTGTATGGCTCCCTCTGCAATGCCGAAATCCTCGATCCCTCCGGATGTTCTCCGCGTTTTGTATCCTATGTATCAGGAGGAACTTGAACGAGACGGGCTGCTCGATTTTGATGATATACTCCTCCGAGGTAAACAGCTATTGGCGGAACACCCTCATATCGTCAAGAATATCAATGCCGTGCTTGTCGATGAATTCCAGGACAGTAGCAGCCTACAGCTCGATCTTACTATTCTTTATGCTCAAGCCTCAAAAAATATCACCGTCGTGGGCGACCCTGATCAAAGCATTTACGCATTCCGCAATGCGCAGCCTGAAAACATCCGTACTCTGGCCGTCACTTTTCCCGAGTGCAGGGTTGTCTACTTAGAAGAGAACTATCGGTCAACGCAACAAATATTGGATATGGCTACTAAGCTTATCCGTCAAGATGCGACGCGAATTCACTCCGACAGAAGCCTTCGCAGCCAGTTTAGCTTGTCAAGAAAGCCTTCTGTTATTGAGTTTCGAAACGAAGAAGATGAAGCCAAGTATATTTGCACTTTTGCGAAAGCTTTGGTGTCGAGCAAGATCTTCCAAAACAAAGATATCGCAATCTTGGCTAGAACCGCATATGCCTCCAAGAAATGTGAATTTCATCTGGCTGGTCTTAAGATCCCGTATCGAGTGCTTGGTGGTAACAGATTCTGGGACCAGGCCGAGGTAAGGTTGATCATAGACTACCTACGTGTTGTGTGCTCCGACTCAGACAGATCTGCTCTTCTGAGAATTATCAATGTACCAAAGCGTGGTTTCGGCGACGCAACCTTACAGAAGATACTTTCCCGGTCAGATCAATATCCGTCAATTCTTGAGCAGCTGAAAGCGTACGTTGAAGGATCTGATGCCGACAGCTCGAGTCTCAAATCCAGCACTCTGAAGAACTTGGCCGACTTTCTAAAGCTAATTGGTGATTTGCGCAACCTCCTAAGCAATGAACAGGATTCGGCCAAGATCGGAGACTGTATTGTTGGAGTTATCGATCGTATTGTTGATGAGACTAACCTGGTGGATATGTTGAGTCGCGGAAATGACGCTTCAAAGGAGCGACGCGAGGACAGCATTCAGCTTCTGAAAGATTATTTCTTGTCTTCTGTCTCGACAATTGACGATGGAGATGACGAGCAGTCCTATGATTCGGGATTGTCTCTGCTTGACCAGCTTGTCGGGTCACTGGCACTTGGGGTTGAGAACGACAGCTCAGATGAGGAGGAATGCAATAAGCTGACCATTTCGACAATCCACTCTGCTAAGGGCCTTGAATGGCCAATTGTGTTTGCTATCAACTGCGTTGATGAAAATTATTATCGCTGTGAGACGGACGCAGAATTCTCAGAAGAGCGTAGACTTATGTTTGTAGCTCTCACGCGAGCGAAGGCTCTGTTCTGTGCGTCTCATAGCCTTGAAGTGTTCCGAGCTGGAGCCAGCAGTCCGACTCATCTTTCAAGGTTTCTCAGTGACCTCAGCATGACAAAACACTATGATATTGGGAAATCCGTTTCCCCATTGACGTGGGACGATCTATGTATCGTCATGAAGTTTCTCGGCCGACAGAGTCCGAGTCAAATTGCCTATTCGACCTTACAACGCGAAACGAAGCTCAGCTACGGAGGATTCGCAACAGGCGCTGGGATACAGCATGTTGGTCTACAAAAGGCCGCTTTTGGAGCTCAGAATACTTGGTTATCGAAGAAACGAACGGCAGCAAAAGAAAACGTTAAGCTGACGTGGCTTTCTGCTACGCCGAGCTCTAGCGAGAGTGCTACATTGAAACGAGCAGAGCCATCGAAAGCACCTGCATACACAGTCCAGGTTTCTGGTACAAAGAAACGTCTTGGTATGAGGCGACGAATCGTTTAGCTTTGTCACGGTACGGAATGTCATTAACGTGAATATTTTATATCAATTGAGCTTGCCAGCAATTGTAACCATTCCAAGACTATTTGCCCTTGAAGACGGGCTTTCGCTTCGCAGCAAAGGCATCCAGAGCCTCGAACTTGTCCTCGCTGTTGATGACTGTACTGTATGCCAGTTTCTCCCATTCTGGAGATGCACCACGGACAGCCTTTTTAGCAGCGCGGAAGGCTAGAGGGCCTCCATCGCAAATGGAGCGAGCCAATGTAAGAGCCTCGTCGAGGACAGATCCCTGCGGATCAGTGACAATTCGGTTGGCAAGACCCAGTTGCAGGGCTTCTGCCGGAGCAACACGACGTCCTGTCAGAACGAGATCAAGTGCCCGCGAGTAGCCAATAAGACGTGGTAGACGATGGGTTCCACCTGCTCCAGGTACAATCGCCAAATGCGTTTCTGGCAGACCAACCTTGGCGCTGGCACCAAAAACACGGAAGTCTGTGGATAGAGCCATCTCGAGGCCTCCTCCGAGAGCCACTCCGTCGACAGCCGAGATGGTGGGGATATCGAGCTTTTCAATTACCGTGAGGATGGTGTTAAGTTTGTGAAGGAACGCTGTTGTATCATGGGGCGTAAAAGTGCGACGCTCTTTAAGATCCGCACCTGCACAGAACACATCTGGGCTCGTGGAGGTGAGAATCAGTGCATCGATGCTCTTTCCTGACGCTAGTTCGGGGTCTCCAGTAGCCACTGACGTCACGAACTTGTACAGGTCGTCGACAAGCTGCCGTGAAAGTGCGTTTTTGGCTTTAGGGCGGTTGAGAGAAGCAATTGCAACACATCCAGAGTCTGAGGTTGGCTCAAACGTAGTCTGCAATTGGATCTCTGAGCTGTAGAATCTGACTGCAAAAGCAGGAGCAGCAGTCAAGCGAGGACGCACAAGAGTGACACGTCGAAAAGCAGGGCGCAGCATTGGGTCTCTTTTCGTGCAATTGACAGTTTGTGTATGGTAATGGACTGAGATTGCGATGAGGGGTCAATACTTCTATATACCTCGCATCCTCGGCCCAGCATCGGGCTAGGTTACCCTGTGTATGGATCTGCACCCTGTGTATAGGCCTGCAAGGGAACGCGTGAAAGAAGTCAAAGTGCGAGTTTACAGCATAAGTGGACAAAAATATTAAGCATAGATACATTATCTTGAGTCAATTGGCCAGCTGCTGACTGTATAGACATGTTTGTGGTAAAATTGGAACTCAACTGACCTCATTTGTACGGCTCCTCAGCAATACGTAAAGGCATTAGGCCCTGTAAGGTGCATTACAAAACGATAGACAATCCAATGCTATGATGGAAGAGATAAGCTGTAATATAAGAGATCAGAAGAAGCGATAGTGTGAGTACTTTCCAGCTCTGATGAAGCCAAATTAGTGATCATTGAGGCGCAATAAGGTCATTACCCCCTACTACACTGTGTACACCGCTGATGTGCTGTAACAGTTTCGTTAAATCGTCTTCACAATTTGAGGACTTCTTATCTTCTCACTTGGACATTCTTTAGGCAAAACCTCTATTCCACTCCCTCTCATTTCAGATCTCATTTACCTGCCGGTTCTGTTGAGTGCGTAACCGGAGAGATCAGCCGCGCGGTGGGTTTATCCGATTAGTGCATGCTTGATGGTGATTGGCCGAGTTTGGGCTAGCACAACAGGAGTTCTACAAAGGCAATTGGCACCGTAATAAGTCTATCTTGGACAGCACCATTCTGCCTCCCCAATGCCTCCGGAAACCCGGACACGCCATTGCTCCGTCGTGGCGTGACTGCTAGCACGTGAGGGGTACGGGTAGTTGTTGGGGCCAGCCGCACCCGTGCGTCATATGTTTAATCTTTGATACAAGAAAAAAGTCAACTCTCCATCTTACCATCAACTCAATTGATCCAATATCATGTCTCCTCACAAGCTAATTCTTGTCCGTCACGGCCAGTCTGACTGGAACGAGAAGAACCTGTTCACCGGTTGGGTGGACGTCAAGCTTTCCGAGACGGGCCGCAAGGAGGCCAAGCGTGCTGGTGAGCTTCTCAAGGAGGCCGGCCTCAAGCCCGACATTGTCTACACCTCGCGTCTTTCGCGTGCCATCCAGACCTGCAACATTGCTCTCGAGGAGGCTGACCGCCTGTTCCTGGACACCAAGCGCAGCTGGCGCCTCAACGAGCGTCACTACGGTGCTCTGCAGGGAAAGGACAAGGCTCAGACCCAGGCCCAGTACGGAAAGGAGAAGTTCATGACCTGGCGCCGTTCGTTTGACGTTCCTCCTCCTGACATTGAGAAGAACGATGAGTACTCTCAGTACGAGGACGAGCGCTACCAGGATATTCCTGCTGCTGAGCGTCCTCTGACCGAGTCGCTCAAGCTCGTCATTGACCGTCTGCTTCCCTACTGGAAGTCGGACATCTCCAAGGACCTGCTTGCTGGCAAGACCGTTATCATTTTTGCTCACGGTAACTCGCTGCGTGCCCTTGTTAAGCACCTTGATGGTATCTCGGACGCCGACATTGCTGCCCTCAACATCCCCACTGGTATCCCTCTTGTTTACGAGCTTGACGACGAGCTTAAGCCCACCAAGAAGGCTGAGTACCTTGACCCCGAGGCTGCTGAGGCCGGTGCTGCCGCTGTTGCTGCCCAGGGTTCCTCCAAGTAATCGCCCCATTTCTACAGATAATCTCGATTCTGGTTGGAAGGTGTTGTAGCTGAAGTTATTGGTTAATAAACTTGTCATACCAACTATTAGATTGCTTTGTAATTTTCTCTACTGGATTTTATACTAAAAAGCCTTCAAACAAAACTTAACCAATTGAAAAAACCATCTAATCTATCCTTCCATCATGACCTTCGTACGACCAACTTCCTTTTCGGCATACTCATCGCCCTCGTCAATGCTTGTCTGAACCTCTTCTCCATCAATTGGCGTAATTCCACCCTCTAGGAAAAGCTTTCCAGTATCTTCGTCATCTGTTCTGATGGCAAATGGAGAGATCAGGCACAAACCGTAATAGACAAGTGCTGCAAACACAATTACCAACAGCCAGTTAAGACTGTAAAAGTTGAGGGCTCCTCTTGTTCGTGACATGGACTCCCATAGCAGACAGGAGTCCTGGGAAGAAAGGCGCAATAGCAACGAAAAACGCTAGAATTGCTCTCCAGTTGACACCCTTGGTGTACCAGTAAATTCCACCCGGCTTGTATAGGTGATACAAATGGAAACCGTAACCTCGGCGGATGAGAAAATGATCTGTCATCATAATGCCTGTAAGAGCTCCGAGAAACAAGGTATAGCCGGACAAAAATCCAAGGAAATTTGTTGCTTTGGCCAAAATCTGCCACGGACAAATAGCAAAGCCGAGAAGAGCACATAGGTACTGGCCTCGACGAATATTGATGTATTTAGGGAACATGCCCATGAGATCGTTGGCAAACGGAATAGTGTTTGCTGTTAAGTTGGTCATGATGTTGATGAACGCAAATGCAGCAGCAGCAAAGAACTTGGCTGCTCGGTTATCAAACTGGATAATAACGAGAAGTGGGTTCCACTGCATTTGTCCGTAGACAGTTGTTGATGAAACAGCCATCACGGCGCCAAGAAGTTCGGTTAGTGTCGTTATAATAGGAATGGCTATTAGTCCAGGAACAACAGCAGCTTTGGCACTTCGACAGTGTCTAGAAAGATCCATGATGTTAACGGAGAGCGTAGCAAGGCCTGAGATGGCTCCATTGATACAGTATGCAAAGAGGTAACCACTTGACCATCCATCCTGGGGCTTCGACGGTTGATTCCAGGCCTCTGGCCAGCCTTTGGATGCAGTAAGAGCCCATGTCATAAGTGCTGTCCACAGTAATGGAACAATTACCGACTTCGCCCAGTACAGGTAATGCAGCTTGGGAATAGGAATGTAGAAAAACGGCAGCGAGGCAAGCCAGAAAAGAGTGAATCCAATGAGTCCTTGTGCCGTGATGTTTGCCCCTGCAGGCAGAGCATCAACATGCCAATCCTTGAAGCTTGGCCATATTGCTTCGATCATTGCTTGGACTGCTGTTCCAGCAAGAGAGCACTGAATACCATAGTAAATGACGCATGGTACGCATCTCACGCACATTGCCTTGAGTTAGTGATTTACACAGGGTAATTGAATAGCTCTTCCTTTGGCTTGAGTGTGAACATACCCAGTAAGCACCCCGCAGACCAAATGCACCCCGAGCAGTGACCGGGAAGTTAATTCCGTAGTGTTTTCCGAGATATCCAGACACAGCACAGGGAACCGACACCATACAGTTTCCAACAAAACAAGCAAGCACAGCCATTCCGGGATTCAAGCCAAGTGAAACGGCTGCAGACGATGTGGACAGCTGCGAAGCGTTGAACAGTTCTGCACCCCAGAAAGCCAGGAAGCTGAGTCCCGAGTATGCACGGGTCGTTTTCGGAACCGGATCGAGTTCTTCGCTGCTGAACCGGGGATCATCAGTAGCAAATCCTCCCTCTGGCGGTTCCAGCACCACATATTTGTTGTACAGATCCTTAGCTCGTCCCATTGCAATAAGACTCTATAGTATGGATCTGGGTGAATCGTGAAGCAGGACCCATCATATTTACACTTGATTTGTATCAGTAAAATTCCTGATCTGGTAAATTGCCGAGGCCATAAACTATGTTTTTAAGACGGGCAGACGCACACTCGGCCAATCAAGCGTGCTCGATAAGAGTTTGACGGCTGAATTTTACGCCTACACCCCCGCCGGTTTGGGTAAGTGATGAGATGCGGTGTTACTTTTTAGGCCGCACTGATAAGGCAAGATTGACAGCTGGGATGAAAGCGGCCAGTAGATTTCTCCGTTTCACCGCAGTTTAGCGATCAGTACTGTTTGCCGGATCGCCGATACAGTGAGCAACGGCGAACTGCAATAGGCAGCTGTAACCGCTGGTATCTGAACTTAATCCTCCAGTCTTTTTCATCGGCGTTCAACGGCCCGTAACCGCACAATCTTCGTTATCAAGATCTCCGACGCGGTCTGCTAGTTATCACTCAATTGACACAAGACCACTTTTCCTTAAAGTTTTACGTTAGGTGAGATAGCGTCCATGGCAAAACTGCGTATCAATGCTAAACGCCTGTTGGATTCGATCCACGAGACGGCTAACTTTGGCGCAAAGGGCATATGGGGCCCCGATCCAACACAAACTGGGGTATGTCGTCTCGCTCTGTCTGATACAGACGCCAAAGTGCGCCGGTGGTTCCAAACAGAAGTGGAAAAGGTCGGCTGCTCTGTCAAAATCGACCAGATCGGCAACATGTTTGCCGAGTACCCGGGAGAGTCGAGTCGTCCCCCTATAGCAATGGGATCTCACCTCGATACTCAGCCTACAGGTGGCCGGTATGACGGAGTGTTGGGCGTATTGGCAGGGCTTGAGGTGCTGCGTACATTCAAGGATTCTGGATTTAAACCCAATAATCCAATTGCTCTTGTCAACTGGACAAATGAGGAGGGCGCACGATTTCCTATGAGCATGATGGCTTCGGCCGTATGGGCTCACCATGTGTCCTTGGCAGACGCATACAAACTTGGCTCCGTCACTGATGATGGAGATGTCACAGTAGAAAGTGAGCTCCGGCGCACTGGCTATCTTGGGTCGGTGCCAGCAAGCTACAAGGCAACACCGCTAAGTGCTCATTTTGAAATTCACATTGAACAGGGCCCCATTCTTGAGGCTCAGAGCAAGCGTATTGGTGTGCTGTCGGGTGTTCAGGCATATGCGTGGTACAGAGTGAACATACACGGCCGTGCTCAGCATACTGGAACGACACCTCTCAGTGCACGAAAAGATGCAATGCTAACAGCGAGTCGGATGGTGGTGCTGGCCAACTCGGTTGCTGAACAGTTTGGAGGCCTAGCAAGTGTCGGAATCTTGTCTATGCAGCCTGGTGTCGTCAATGTCATTCCTGAGCTTGTCACATTCACGCTCGATATCCGACATCAGTCGGACGAGGGGCTCGCTCAAATGGATGAGGCCATAAAAGCGGGATTCTCCAACATAGCAATCGCTGGTAACGAGACTGACACTAGCGAGCCGCTCGCCGTCGAATTTGAACCACTGTTTCAGTCTCCTGCCGTCCAGTTTCATCCTGATACCATCAATTGTGTTCGAGCGGCTGCGCACGACGTCGTGGGCTCGGACGCCGTCATCGATATTGTATCTGGGGCAGGACATGATTCGTGCAACACCTCGAAACATGTTCCGACTTCAATGATCTTTGTACCTAGCAAGGGTGGAATCAGCCACAATCCTGCTGAGTATACTGCTCCTGACGAAATTGCAGATGGAGCACAAGTACTACTAATGTCTGTGCTGAAGTACGATGAGTTCCTCAAAAACAATCCGTGATGACTGCTGCAAAGCAAATTGCTGTTATCGCATGTCATGTACGTATCACCGAATTGTATTCCGGTTCGATGTTTCCCGTGATCTGGCACTTCATTTAGAAAAGCTAGGTAAAAATGTGAGTAATATCCAATCAAGTCTCGCTAGCCGTTGCACTGAGAAGTCTAAAGCAATTTTGCTAACATTGGTGATCTAGAATTCCAGCACATAGTACTCTGAATTGAGACACTACATATCCTATATCCCGCTATAAAAGCGCAGCCATCAATATACGATCATGCCAGCTGAAAGTATAGTGAGGCCGAGTTTTATTTTTTGTAGACAAGCTCGACAGATGGAGCGATGAACATGGCGTCTTTGTGGGTGGCCCATTCGCGCCAGGCGGCCGACATCCTATCGAGATCATCTTGAGTGCACAGACCATGTTTGAAGCTGGTGGATTTGAAGTTCGATTTCTGCGTGCGGTCGGCCCACATGCCGCTCCACCAATTGCGCTCCGCCTCGGTCCAGTAGCACCAGCAGCTGGAGGAGAAGCCAAGCTTTTCAATGGCAAGTCCTGCTCCCAAAGCCCAGTTCAAATAGCGACGGCCTCCTGTCGGGTTGCCTCCATTCTGCAAGGCAACCTTGAGGTAGGTTTCCTTCCAAAAGGTAAGCTCTTTGCTCTCAGGGTGCCAGAAGAAGCTGTCGACGTCAGCATCGCGTGCTGCCACGACTCCACCACGCTTGACAACACGCGCCATCTCCTTGAGCGCCAGCACGGGATCAGCGACATGTTGAAGCACCTGATGGGCATGTACCACATCAAACGACTCGTCCTCGAACGGAAGTTTGTGGATGTCTCCTGTCATGTACTCGAGGTTTGATACGCCAGCAGCCTCAGCGTCGCGACGTGCTTCGACAAGAACCTCGTCCGAGTACTCAAGGCCAATAACGTTGCCCTTAGAAGCGTAATTGGCTGCAATGTCTAGTGTAATGGTACCAGGTCCGCATCCTACATCGAGAACCTTCGAGTCCTTGGACAAAAAGGGCATGATGTAAGCTGCCGAGTTGGCAACGGTGCGCCATTTATGGGACCGTAGGACCGACTCGTCGTAGCCATGAGTGTACTCTGCTGATTTGGTTGCCATTGTCTTTCAAGTTGTTTCAAATTGATGATCCACAACGAAGCTGACATCGGCTTATTTATAGCTCGGGCACTGTACCCCGGATTGTTCAGCCGCGTCGGTCTTAACGGTCTTCCTGCTGTCAATCTGCAAGACTGAGTCACCACGGACAAACATGTCCGCTGCACAATGCGGCGATGTTTATGCCAAGAAGTGGATACGGGTCTTAGCAGTACGTCAACTAAGACAGAGAAACGAGTCTCGGAATCACGGATTACGCCTATAGTGGCTCCAACGAGATCCTACACGTGATGTTCACGTGTTCACAACCACAGGCAGCTCAAGCAGACCGCTGTTCCAGTTAGCCGCCAGCCAACGGTCTGTGTACCATCAGAGGATGATCAATGCAACTGGCTGTGGGTTCGCAATGTTTCGGAGATGACTCCCCGACGACTTTCCGAGTCATCGGATATTCCATTTCCGTTTATGCCTTCCTCCGATACGAGACACGTGGCTTTAGCGGAAGCCTCAATGGCCTGTCACACTCAGATTGTCGGGGACTGACTCGCCGCGTTGCGTAAGAAGAGCAAATCTGATAGAGGAGAGCCTGTCTGCCAATAAATAATGTCTACCGCTGAACCTAGTGATGTTGACGCGTTACGAACCTCATCCAAGGGCGTTTGGTGTAGTTGGTTATCACGTTCGCTTAGCATGCGAAAGGGCTCCGGTTCGATTCCGGAATCGTCCATTTTTTTTGTTATTTTCCTGCCCCTTTTTGCCGTGTTGTGGAGGGCAATTTTTTTTTAAACGCGACTCTCAGCAGCCACGAACGTCGCGTTTCGCATAGTTTATAATGCACTTATCCGCCATGCCTTTATCCGCCACAGTCAACTTCGACTTTTCTGGTGCTGTTTATGAGTGTTCTGGACGACATCCACCACAACTATCACATCCTCTGTATAATGGCGAGTCCGTTTGGTCAGAACTCGGGGTCTTGTAAGTACTGCATTGTAGTGTGGTGAAATTTGGCAACATGAGTCGTCTAGTTTCGTTCAGTTTGTGGCATGGCGAAATACCTCAGAAGTGACATGAAAGACGTGAGCTTCGTTTGATTCTCAATGAGTGTTTGGTGATTCCTAACGACCTTTGTGTAGTATAAGCACCGTCTTGGTTGTTGATCACACTGTTGGGTCACGCTATTGCACCACTGTACCGGCAGGAATCACAGGTCTAGTCGAGCGTTACGTCGTTCCGTTTGCGATATGTTTGTTTCTACTCGTTTTCTCCACGCAATGTTCGAGTATTACGCTACAATGGTTGTAAACTATGGGAATTACTATCAATTGCAGCGGTATTGAGGCACCAATCCATTGTTACAGATCTTTGTTCGTATGGTTTCGTGTTTGTTGTGTACCTACCACCTGTCAGAGCCAGATCGCTTGTTGCCTTCACCCGCCCGTTGACACTTCTCTAACAAAGCCACCCCAGCTCCGGCGTTTTCGTTTGGAAGCACCACAACGCCAGCTGGTAATCCAAATGGCCAAAAGCCGCTGTTTGGGTCCTCTGCCTCGACAACAAACACTGCACCTGGGTTCTCATTCGGATCATCATCGACGCAGGCAACTCAGGCGTCACAGCCGGCTGCCTCGACAGCCACTGCTCCAGGCTCGCTATTCGGCAGTCTAGGTCAGTCTAACTCGACTGGATCCACAGGTCTGTTTGGCTCATCGACATCTAGTACGCCGGGCCTGTTTGGCTCTCAGCCTGCTGGTTCCTCGGCCTCGACTCCTCAGTTCGGCACTGCTTCTGCCACTACTGCCCAGCCGCCGTCTACGTCAGCGTTGGGATCCTTGTCACTAGGTCAGCCGGCTACCCCTAAGCCGACTACTGGCTTGTTTGGGGCGTCCTCAACGACACCAGCATTTGGTGCTCCCAGTGCCGACAAGCCTGCCACTACGACTGCTTCTACGCCTCTCTTCGGTTCCACATCGACTACTACGGCTCCTAAGCCACTATTTGGTGCACCGGCATCTTCTGAGCCAGCCAAGCCTTTGTTTGGCGCTACGACGGCTGCTGCTACTGCTTCAGAGCCAGCAAAGTCGCTGTTTGGCTCCACGCCAGCGAGCACCTCGGCGTCGACGGCAAAGCCCCTCTTTGGCACAGCTCCGGCTGCTGCCAGTAGCTCAGAACCTGCGAAGCCTCTCTTTGGCTCAGCTGCACTAAGATCAAACACTGCTACACCTGGTCTGTTTGGATCTACACCCGCTGCCGCTACGACGACTGCTGAGCCTGCCAAGCCCGTCTTCGGTGCTACCGCAACACCTACAAGCTCCTCGGAGGCTGCCAAACCTTTATTTGGTGCTGCGTCTACACCTGCGACCGCTTCGCAGCCCGCGAAACCCCTGTTTGGCGCTGCTCCTACGACGACGACTTCGTCTGAGCCAGCGAAGCCACTGTTTGGAGCTGCCACTGCTACTACTGCTACGACATCTGCTTCCAAGCCACTGTTTGGATCGACAACTCCTGCTGCCACGTCCTCCGAGCCTGCCAAGCCATTGTTTGGTGCTGCTGCACCGGCTACTTCTTCTGCAGAGTCGAAGCCAGCTTTTAGCCTAGGAGGCGCTGCTGCAACTACGACTGCTGCAAAGAGCGACGGCAAGCCAGAGGGTGGATTGTTTGGCGCCAAACCTGCTGACAAGCCAGACGCTTCAGCGAAGCCTACTTTCTCACTATCGACTCCAGCAGCCACTGCGGGCACGACGACGACTGCTACGTCTGGAACCTCGGGAACTAGTACGTCTACTGGTGCCGTGCCACCACTACAGCCTCCTACGGCCATTAAGAACAAGTCGTTTGAGGACATTATTGCCAAGTGGACGTCTGCTCTGGCACAGACTACGGCCGACTTTCAGTCGCAGGCTCGTGATATAGCTACATGGGACCGTGTACTTGTTGAAAACGGTGACAAGATTGCTGATGTCTACGGTCAAGTGGTGCAGGCAGAGCAGAATCAGACCAAGATTGACCAGGTTCTGCAGTACGTTTCGCGGCAGCAGGACGATATCGAAGCTCTGCTGGAGGGCTACGAAAAGCACGCGACCGAGCTTCTTAGCGACATGGCTGGACCCGAGGGTCTCCAGCCTGTGGACCAGGAGCGCGAGAAGGTGTACCGATATGCTGAAGACCTCAACGACAAGCTTGAGGGCCTTGACGGCCATTTGTCAAGTGTCATTGGCGAGATCAACAAGGTTTCAAAGGACCTGACACGGGGCGGCAGCAGTGGATCCAACGACGAAGACGACCCTCTTACGCAGATTGTGCGTATTCTCAACACTCATCTCAGCAGTCTGCAATGGATTGATGTCAATGCATCGGCTTTACAGACCAAGATCCAGCAGATCCATGAGAACCTCGAGTCGAGCCACTCGCGATTGGGTCATTAGCCGAGGAGACACGCGATCCAAGGGGGGAAAAAATAAGAGATACTACGTTACAAATGCATTTAATTTGAAAGAGACATTACAAGTAGTAACTAAAAGCCTAGCATGGCTGAACTAAATGGAGCAACGAGATCATATGCGCTTATCTGGCACCCGCGTACAGGCATCGTCGCTCCAGCAACGAGACGCGTCAACAAACACCAGCCGTGCTACCCCCTATTTTTGCGCCCAAATCGCATCAACTTCACCACTTTTCACGACTCAATACCCAGCCATGAGAGAGATTGTAAGTATCTAGAGTCTACTTTGTACTGGAGTGGTCTATGGACGATTTAATGTGGCCAACCAACTTTCAAACTTGAACACAGCCTTAATTAAATCACCATTTTGCTGCCCTCTCACGATCCCCTCCACCGGCCAACTCTAACTCAGATCCATCTGTCGGCAGGCCAGTGCGGAAACCAGATCGGTGCTGCGTTCTGGCAGACCATCAGCGGCGAGCATGGAATCCAGAACGACGGTCAGTTCCGGGGCGAGAGCGACCTCCAAGCCGAGCGTCTCAACGTCTACTACAATGAGGCTGCTACCGGTAAATGGGTGCCTCGTGCAGTTCTCGTTGATCTGGAGCCTGGAACCATGGATGCTGTGCGTTCGGGCCCGTTTGGCGATCTGTTCCGTCCTGACAACTTTGTGTTTGGCCAGTCGGGAGCTGGAAACAACTGGGCCAAGGGCCATTACACCGAGGGAGCAGAGCTCGTCGACAACGTTCTCGATATTGTGCGTCGTGAGGCCGAGGGATGCGACTCGCTGCAGGGATTCCAGATCTCCCACTCGCTTGGAGGAGGTACTGGTTCCGGTATGGGAACACTGCTTATTTCCAAGATCCGCGAGGAATTCCCCGACCGTATGATGGCTACCTTCTCGGTGGTGCCATCGCCCAAGGTCTCCGACACTGTGGTCGAGCCCTACAACGCTACTCTGTCCATCAACGAGCTTGTCAACTACGCCGACGAAACCTTCTGCATCGACAACGAGGCCCTGCACAACATCTGCCAGCGCACGCTCAAGCTGCAGCAGCCCTCGCACGGAGACCTCAACCAGCTCATCTCGGCCGTCATGTCCGGCATCACCACGTGTCTGCGATACCCGGGTCAGCTCAACAGTGATCTGCGTAAGCTGGCCGTCAATCTGGTGCCTTTCCCGCGTCTTCACTTCTTCACCGTTGGATTTGCTCCCCTCACGGCCATTGGCTCGCGTTCCTTCTCGTCGCTAACGGTTCCAGAGCTGACCCAGCAGATGTTCGACTCCAAGAACATGATGGCTGCCTCGGACCCCAAGCACGGCCGCTACTTGACCGTGGCTGCTTTCTTCCGTGGAAAGGTGTCCATCAAGGAGGTCGAGGACCAGATGCGCCTTGTCCATGACCGTAACCCCTCATACTTTGTCGAGTGGATCCCTAACAACGTGCAGACCGCCATCTGCTCCATCCCGCCCAAGGGCCTCAAGATGTCGGCTACTTTTGTTGGAAACTCAACGTCCATCCAGGAGCTGTTCAAGCGTGTTGGTGACCAGTTCTCCGCCATGTTCCGCCGCAAGGCTTTCCTTCACTGGTACCTTAACGAGGGAATGGACGAGATTGAGTTCACCGAAGCCGAGTCTAACATGGCCGACCTTGTGTCCGAGTACCAGCAGTACCAGGAAGCTGAGCTGCTAGATGAGGACCTCGAGTACGAGGATGAGGCTCCGCTCGATGAGGAGATGATTTGATACCCCTTGGTAGTAATATTGGTTATTTTGTGAGTTGATTCTAGTGGTGATTGTACGGTAGTAGAACAAAAGTTCTACCTATTGATCTTGTAGAAGTGAGACTTTGCGCGATAGGATCTAGTCGTTTCAAGGTGCTCTTCGTTATTCATTAAAAGGCTCGTAAACTTATCAACTTCCTGGCTTCTTCCGCTTGCTACTCGACACAACTTTGCACAGCTCAACTTCGACACCAGCAGAAATCAAATTGTGAATCCATACTCGCTGGTTGTCTGAAAGCGTGTCGTTCGTCGACTTGACTTCGACAAACCGACACTTGTGCTCTTCCTTCATCCATAAACATAAGTCAGGCACTCCACTGCGACAGGTTCGGTACGACTGTGCGTACAGTCTACATATGGCAACGATTCCGTCGATAGGAAGACAATCAACTAGATCTAACATATCCTCTTGACTGTAGTTCCAGTTAACACCAATGCACATTGTATTCCGCGGCGCTTCACGAATCATGACCTGTCGAATCGTGTCAGTGACAAAAGGCTTGCCTCCCTCTTTCATGTTGTCCAAGTAATCATTAATAACCTGCTTCCGAGAGGTATAAAATCGCTGTGAAATCAAATCAATGGGCCTCGTCTGGTATGGATGGTAAAATGCATCGTATCCTTTGGCAAACAGGATATCCCAAAATAGCAAACCGTACTGAAGTTAGTTAGCGACCGTGTGTGCGCGAAACGCTTACTTACCAAGGTATTCAAGATAGAGCTCTCCGAATGGACGCCTTTCCACCCTTGTGCTTCATAATGTTTGAGCGCTAGCTCTTCGACACTTATAGTCGAGTCGTCTTCACTCTTCCATCTCGTACGAATTCCAGCAGCACTTTCTTGAATGAGCTGATCACCAACAAGGTCGACAACAGTTGCTTCTACCAGATCTGTCTGGACTTCGATTAGAATCTCCTCGGGGAATTCGCGCTTGGCGCGCGCAAACTGCCGTCGGATCCTGACAACCTTCCGGTGGAGCTCGATGCGGGCTATATTGTCCAAGCTCCAATGTGAGATGGCATCGAGGCATGAGTTAAGGGCCTGTGTATACCAGTCTGTTTCATCATCGCGCGCCGCCAAAGTTATCTCAAGATGGGCTTTTCTGGTTAGAGACACCGCCCGCTTTTCAGGCCTGTAAATGGTCTGTGAGGCGTAGACGGTGAGACACTCTAGCTCCTTGCTCGCTCGCTGACACGGTCGAAGTAGTTCGGCAACCTTCAGCAGAGTATTAATGTACATGTAGTTGGGGGTATACCTCCTCAAAACCGGGCTCTTGTGAGCATCAAGCTCACTGAGCAGCGCAGCAGTCGTTGCACGCTCTATGACCTCTTGTGTCTTGGTGTCTCTCGTTATTGAGGGCCACGACGGCCATCGAGCTTCTATCTCTTCATCATAATCCACTGCTGCAAGATACTCGTCGAGGTTTTGCCTTGATTCAAAGAGCGGTGCAACCGGACTCAGGTCGTAGTTTGGAAAGGAGATGACCTTCATATTGGCCTGGATTACCTCCTCCAATGTAGCTTGGCATGGAACCAAATATGCTCGAATGATTACCTTCAGCGACTCAGATACGCTGCTGTTAATGCGATAGAACGGACCGTAGCTGTCGTTGAGGAGTTTCATGACATTTGTCGACACGCCTCTTGGGCCACCAAATATCGTAGACTGGCAGCTGACATGTCGGCGAATAGCCTGTCGAAGTCCTGCTTTTCCGGGCACAACCTTGACTCGCAGAATCTTGGCGACCGACACAAGCTCCTTGATGGTGAGAACATCAACCAACTCGTCAAAATCGAACCCAGTTGTCAGAAACGGAGGGTCCGTGGAAACTAGTTCATCGAGTGCATCATCAAGATACTCGGGTGCCAGGTATTTGGTATACTCTGCTCGACGTAGGCACCGAGGCTTGCGAACAAAGAAACGCACGTACAGATACCTGGCATGTACACCGAGAGCTGTTAAACGTTGCACGCTCGCCTTTTCAGCCTCTGAAAACAGGTGATTATTGAAGTCGAGACACGCCGTTAAGCACCCTTCTATAGCCCGTATGTATGGGCTATCCTCTGTAACAGGATACCATGAGGGCTTTTCAACCTCTTCAGTTGCGTTGTCAGGTATTTGACTCGACTGTTCAAGCTCATCCGCCTCCAAAAATTCCACATCCCCTTGGCTGTCTGTAAGGTTGTTAATGCCCACCTTCACGTCTTCCTCTTCCTTCAAAGAGCTTCCTTTCAAGGGCTCCAGATCCACCGGCTCCAACGAGCTTAGTTCCATCCGTTCGTATCAAAACATATCCCTAACTGTAGAGAAACTTAAGTACAAGTATGAAATATACAACACATTTAACGTGTATAGGACGCGGCGCGTAGGCGAATCACTTAGTCTAAGATTTCTTTATCTATTAGCAGAACAGAACGTGTTTATAGATAATTAACAACTATTAATGATGACAGAACAGTTTAAGCAGTAAATAGACGTAATGGATCTCTGCTCAATTAATATGTGATGTGCGATAATTCAATTGGCATGTTCATCTGCACTAGACGCCCCTAGGGATACACAGCAGGTGACTCTGTAAAGCACACAGCACGACATAAGAAACGCAGAACAATTGAGAAACTTGTCCATTCAACCTACAATCCCCAATGTTCATTGTACTTGGTAATTGACTCTGTTCTGGTCACCGTGAATAGTTGAGAACTCAGTTGCAGCTGCTCGGACTTTTCGCCGATACCCCCGCATCCCTACCCATATTTATCTCCGCTTATCGTGCATCCCCACTAATCCGTTATCACCATGACATGGGAACAGACTGTCGCGGCTAAGAGACAGTCACTGGCGGACTCAATTCCGCCCGAATGGCGCTTGGATGTTGTACCGAGCTCAACACAGCAGCGGAATGCCAAGCAATTTCTAGATGAATTGCTCCCCGAGCAAGAACGCAGCATCACGTCATTAACTGTAGCTCAGCTAGCACAGGCAATTGCGACTCGGAAACTGACAGCAACTTCCGTGATCCACGCCTTTTGTCACCGAGCAGCTTTGACTCATCAGCTCGTCAATTGCTGTGCCGAGATCTTTTTTGAAGAGGCCTACGCGCGGGCTCGTGACCTAGACGAGTATCAGCAGCGGACAGGCCAGACAGTGGGCCCACTTCACGGTGTCCCTATAAGCCTCAAAGACCAGTTTAACCTCGAGGGAATTGAGACATCGCTTGGTTACACGGGACTTTTAGGTCATCCTGCATCCAAAAACGATGAAACATACCTAGCAACGCTACTTCGCGATGCTGGCGCAGTATTCTTCGTCAAGACGACCGTCCCCATGTCGTTGATGGCCCCCGAAACGTTTTCGAACATACATGGACATACGTACAACTCTGTGAACCGGTTGTTAAGCTCAGGAGGTAGTTCAGGAGGCGAGGCGAGCTTGATAGCAGCTGGAGGCTCACCAATCGGCTTTGGAACAGACATTGGCGGCTCTATCCGTATTCCAGCAGGATTCCATGGACTCTATGGTCTGCGCCCTTGCTCAGGACGCATTCCTTACAGCAAATTGGCTAACTCAATGGCTTTCCAGCCTATTCTTGCGTCCGTCGTGGGACCCATGGCCCCATCTCTCGAGGATATCGAGCTCATCACGAAACTTATTGTCGACCGCAAGCCATGGCTCCATGACCCCAAGTGCTACCCCATTCCATGGACAGATGCATCCAGCGACCTAAAGTTCTCTACGTTATCATTCGGTGTTATGCGCTGGAATGGTGCTGTTATGCCGCATCCACCAGTCTTACGCGCCATGGACATGGCCGTACGTGCCATTGAGACTGCTGGCCATTATACACGCCCTTGGAAGCCCCCTGTCAGTCACAAAGACCTGGTCAAAGCCACCATGGCTATCTACTCTGCTGACGGCTATCAGGAAATAGTTGATACCTGCAAGTTGTCTGGTGAGCCCGTCATCAAACAGCTCGTTGGTGTTCCCGAGGTTCCAAAGCCCGTGTCTATCCATGAGCACTGGCACCAAGCTCAGACTAAGTTCGAAGCGCAACTCGCTTACGATGAGTATTGGAACAGCACCAAGGATATATCAGGAACACGGCGCCCTCTCGACGCCTGGATCTGTCCCATGTGGGAGTCCGCGTCTTTTGCTCCTGATCACAGCCTCCCTCAAAGCTGCAGCTACACATGTCCCATTAACTTGCTCGACTATGCTGTGGTTACTATCCCTGTCACCACGGTAAACAAAGATATTGACAGACCAGATACGTCCTACAAGCCCATCAGCTCTGAGGACAAGAAGGTTTATGAATACTACGAGCCAGACCTATACCACGGAGCACCTGTGTCGATCCAGGTTATTACGAGACGTTATGAGGAAGAAAAGGCTATATTTCTCGCTGGTGTAATTCGTGATGCCCTCAAGCACCTCTCACACAGCCATATCTAGGTCTAGTGTCTGCTAATACGGTCATAGACCGAACGGGGAGTTTTAAAAGGCAATTGATAATATTGGCCAATTGTTAAACGCCAATTGTTAAACGTTATTTGTTTCATAGACATCATCGTCGCCAGGGTCCAAAGTAGGGTTCGGGAGGGCATTCAAAATGCTTAGTTCCTGATAAGCGCATATATAATGAATAGACGCGAAGCCTCAACTTTCTCAACTTCTTCTCTACCTGTCCAAAAAATGGCTCCGGCATATATCAAAGGAGGTGTTTGGACAAACGTAGAGGACGAGATCCTCCGTGCAGCCATCTCCAAGTATGGCTTGAACCAATGGCCACGGGTGTCCTCGCTGCTGGCTCGCAAAACAGCCAAACAGGCAAAAGCTCGGTGGAACGAATGGTTGGATCCATCGATCAAAAAAGTGGAATGGTCGCGTGAAGAAGATGAAAAGCTGCTCCATCTCGCCAAAATTATGCCTACGCAATGGCGTTCCATTGCTCCGCTTGTGGGCCGCACTGCGAACCAGTGTATAGAGCGATATCAGAAACTTCTTGATGATGCTGAAGAGCAGATGAGGAGTGGCAACAAGGACGTGGCTTCGCTGGGCTTGACCGGTGTGGGATCTGAAGCTTCAGGAGCCGTTGCATCGACCTCGGGGGATTCGTTTGTTCGTCGCCAGCTTCAACCTGGTGAACTCGACACAGTACCTGAAACGCGGCCAGCTCTACCAGATCAGGTAGATATGGATGACGACGAAAAGGAAATGCTGTCTGAGGCTCGTGCACGTCTTGCGAATACACAAGGAAAGAAAGCAAAACGAAAAGACAGAGAGCGACTTCTTGAAGAGAGCAGACGATTGGCTCTCGTTCAGAAACGACGGCAGCTGAAACAAGCTGGCATCAACACGAAGCTGCGTTCCAAGCAAGGAATGGGTATAGATTACAATGCTGACATTCCGTTTGAGCACAAGCCAGCCACTGGGTTCTACGATACGTCAGAGGAGAAAGAAGCCAACGCGCGCGCCAAAGAAAAGTATGATGCCATAATGGAGAAGCGAGGAGTTCGCAGCAATGACCGTGAAAAGGGCGATCAAGAGAAGCGCAAAAGAGAGACTGAAGAGTCCGCTGCACAACAAGCCGCTAGAGCCCAGAAACTACAGCAATTGAGTCAGGCTGACCAGGTCTCGAAGCGTCGAAGACTTGTTCTACCAGAGCCTCAAGTTGCTGACTCGGAAATCGAGCAAGTGGTGAAGCAGACGCGACGTGGAGAGCAGCTATCTACCGACGGAGATGATGCACAATTACTGCAGACGGGTAGCTATGGGACGGATTTCACCCCGTCAGCTGCCGTCAGTTCTGCTGCTCCTGCGTCGGAAAAGCCATCTATTCTACAGGCATCGCAGGATCTTATCAACCTCACCAATGCGCAGTCATCTCTTTTGGGTCAAGAAAATACGCCTCTGCATGGGGGAGTGTCGGCGCCTAAGGGCCCTTCCCTTCCACCTCAGACCCCTAACACGGTCCTTCAAAGCCGACGAAAAGACATGCTCGGCATGAATGCTGTTGGAGCCGAGGCTACTCCGCGAGAGGTACTACGTCGGGGATTCCAAAGCCTTCCAAAGCCGAAGAATGATTTCGAAATAGTCGTTCCCGACAAGCAGGAAGAAGAGCAAGATATGGAGATCGACACAGAAGAGCTCCCCGAGGATGCATCTGAGCGCGATAGTCGCCTACAGGCTATCAAAGATGCTGAGCTGCAACGGCAAATGGCAAGACGTTCCCAGGTTCTTCAGCGGAATCTACCTAGACCGTCGAATGCGCCCAAGCTTGACAGCGTGTCTCTGTTTACGTCGTGTCCCAAAGAGCTCGAGGACAAGATCAAGTCTGAGCTTGTGTCCCTTATCCGATCAGACAATGCCAAGTACCCGCTTGATTTATCTACTGGATCTGTGTCTGGAGGCACTGTTGAGGACTTAGACGATGATTTGAAGGCAGAAGTGATGAGAGAGATTGCTGAAGAGGCAGGCGAGGTACCTACACAAGACGTTGCTGACGTTGACAGCGTAATCACAGACTTATCTCCTCTATCATCGGACGAATTCATGCGTTACTTGACGACCTTGGCTGAAAAATCCAACAAGCAGGAGAAGAAGCTGTCACTCGTGCTCGGTGGATACATGAAGCGACGCACAACACTTCAGTCGAAACTCTCAGAAGCTTCACGTGCTCTGGAATCCGCACGAAGCGAGCACACCGCTTTCAGAGCTCTCGACAACATGGAAACTATTGCTGCGTCGAATCGCTCTTCGGTTCTTCAAGAGGAAGTCAACTTCTTGGCTGATTCTGAACGAAAGGCTCAGGATCGTTACCGTGAGCTCCAGTCCATGCTGAACCATGTGTACGGTGAAAATGGGAACTGATCACAGTTGGTGTTTCTCATGAACCACCACCCATGCTCTGTACTATAGTATTTATTAATGAAAAATGCATTTGTAAGTACCTTCAGAACGTCGCAATGCGGTTAATGGCATAACTGCGTTATCTATGCAGAAGTGTATGCACGATAACTCTAATTTACGGCTACTAATCCTCTGATTTGTTGCTTTGATTTATTGCTTCCTACTTCCCTTTCCTCTCTCCTGGACTG
The DNA here is from genome assembly GCA_030575195.1 of Sugiyamaella boreocaroliniensis. Lineage (NCBI taxonomy): Eukaryota > Fungi > Ascomycota > Dipodascomycetes > Dipodascales > Trichomonascaceae > Sugiyamaella > Sugiyamaella boreocaroliniensis. Next base: position 134,817 of record JAJMIE010000033.1, read on the forward strand.
CTCAATTGACATAATGTCCATCCTCATAATTAACCCCAACTCGACGAAGTCCATGACAGACGGCATGCGAAGCGTCGTGAAGAATTGCGACGGCATCAAGTTCGATTTCTTCACCTGTCCTAGCGAAGGTCCAGCAGAGATTAGTTCTATCGAGACGGAGATATCATCAGCAGCAATTTGCCTCGAGGCTCTCAAACCAATGATAGAGAAGCATGATGCTTTCCTTGTTGCCTGCTTCTCGGATCATCCGCTCGTATTGTCTCTTCGTGAAGTTTCGGAGAAGCCCGTGCTAGGAATCTTGCAAGCCTGTGTACTCCATGCTCTTGTGTCTCCACGTGGAAAGTTCGCTATTGTGACGACTGAAAACAGGCTCAAAGTCACGTACGACGCAGCTATCCGGTCAATGCTGGCTGGATCGACAGACCTGTTTCTAGGCACATATTCTTGTGGCCTAGGAGTACTTGATCTCCACGACAAGCCAGCCGAATTTGTGTGCTCTTCATTGGCATCTACTGCAGTACAGGCAGTCAAAAATGGAGCTACGACCATTTTACTCGGATGTGGTGGAATGGCAGGGATGGAACAAGCTATTAAAACTGCTGTTGGTCCTAGTGTTACGGTAATTGATGGAGTCCAGGCCGGAGCCCAGATCTTGGCAGGATACGTACGAGCACAGCAATAAGCAAAGAATTGGATGCGAGTTGTAGGGGATGATAGATGCAACTTCGTCTATTAAAAATGCTTATGCTAATGTAAACCAGCATCACGACTGCTGGGAATGCAATTGGAGAGCCCGATGCCGGCGCAGCATCTCCTTGTATAATATAGATGACGATAAACGGTCCGAGTGGTTGTTGCTTCGGTTAGCTCGTCGTAGTGAGTCCGCGGTGAAGATTGGTTGGACATTCGTTCTTAGAGCCTGTTTGAGCGCGAGTTGCGGAATTTGAGATTGAAAGTCAGACTTGATGCTTGATGATCCACTTAGTGTCAACACAAGAAGTTCTTCTATCGATAGATCCCATCCTAGACGGATCTTTTGCTTCACTCGGCGTATGAAAGACGGATCAGGCGAGTTCGTGTCCAGAGGATTCATCAGCAGCGGGAGAAGACCTGTAGGCTTTTCGACAGGCGTTTTGTACCATCCCTCTGGAGGAGCTTCACGGTATTCCCCCGATGGGGGGATGTAAAAATCGGTATTCGTTTTTTCGAGAAATAGTCTCCATACGCGCTGAATATCTCGTGATTTCATCGTCAGCGGCCAACAATCATTTGTAGGAATATGAGTTGATGATTCAAGAGCCCAGGCATTTAGTTATACAGACCTTAAGAGCAATGAAGTCTTCGGGCCAGAGTGTCAATAGCTACACTACCGTTCTTGCCGATTATAGCGAGTTTTCATCCACAGTATCACCCAGCAGGACTGGAAAATGTTATCCAGAAAGTCGTATGCGCCTAAAGGTTTCTGTGAAGCACATTTGCCCTAGCCCTTCCATACTTGGCCCTTACCCAATGGGGTATTTACTCATGAAAGAAGCCTTTGGCTACCGGTATTTATCAAGTACTAGTCTACACTTTAATGGGGTTTCGTGCTCATTAAGTCTAATAGGAATGACCTGACACCAAAGGTTTTATGCTAGTATTCTGATCGTTGTTTCTGCAGAATTACAACGAACAGTATCCCAAATCTACTACCCGCTTACGCGTCTCTGTTTTTGGTTCACTACATCGGTAACCACTCTCTCATTGAGGTCATACTTGCGGGGCTAGCTGAAATGGCTGATAAGCTCTTGTCAGTGCCCATTCGGCGCACAGACAGTATTTCACTCCGCAATGGCCTTCAGCAGTGTATTGAGACCGAATATAATCAGCTTCCGGAGAGGTTTGCGAGGGATATCGATACAGTGGAGAAGGCGAGACAGGGTATTATATCGACATCGGATGGCACTGAATCGCTTCAGCCACTCATCCAGTAAGGCATTGTTCCTGTGTCTCTTCCTCTTTTATTAACTTAGATATTACTCTCTGATAACGGCCGTTGGATCCAAGTTTCCCGACGATGTGAGTACCTCCTTTAACTATACCTATCCCTTCTAACCAGATTCGCGTTGATTTCGTATGGTATGGAACTCTTGGTTACGCTACAAATGCTGCTGGTAAGAGAATTTTACTGATTGCTGTCCCGTCTAATGAAGTGTCATATAGGTCTATCATGTTTGAGCGCATCAACGTTCTCTATAACATTGGCGCTCTCTACTCACAACTAGCATACAAGTGCCCTCGCGATTCAGAAGGTCTCAAGAAGTCGTACCAGTATTTTCAATTGGCTGCCGGCACCTTCCGTATGCTGATAGATGGCGTCATTTCCGAATACTCTCATGAGCTTCCGCTTGCTCTGGACCACAATACCCTCGAGTCGCTCGTCCTACTGTGTTTGGCTCAAGGACAGGAGTGCTTCTGGCTGAAGGCTGTTACTGATGGACTGAAGGATATTAATATTGCCAAGTTGGCTACTCAGATTGCCGACTTTTACAAACAGAGCTATGCTTACGCACAGAAATCTTCAATTCTCAAGGTCGAATGGGTCGATCACATCGTATTCAAGCAGTATCATTTCCTCGCGGCTGCGCAGTTTCGCGCGTCTGTTCATTGCCTTGACAAATCTAAATACGGTGAGGAGGTTGCCCGTCTGCGCGAATGCCTTCAGTTGTGTTCGCAGGCCCAGCAACACAGTAAATACGTGTCGCCTTCGGTTCTCGACGACCTTGTAGGCCTTCAAGCCCGGGCGCAGTCAGACTTAACGAGAGCTGAAAAAGATAATGATTTGATCTATCTTCAAGATGTACCACAACCAGGCGCATTACCGCCCATCGGCTCATCCAAGGTAACAATCCCAATTGAACCCCCAGCTATTCATACGGCTTTGGCTCAGGTCCAAGGCGACGGAGCTCCATTTGCATCACTACTGCCTTACTTGGTGTACCAAGCCTCTAGAGCATTCTCGGAGAAGATTGTCGAGTATGTGAACGCCAACGTCGTTGGTATTGCAGCTAGGTTGACTACTAAGCTTCATGATGAGCTTTCGAAGCTGGACCTCCCGGCAACTCTCGATGCTGCAGAACGGCCACTAGGAATCCCCGACTCGATTCTTGGATATTCTGAAGAGCTACAAGCTCGTGGAGGCATTGTCCGGTTACGCCAGAGCCTTCAAGATATTGATGCTTTGGCTACTGACAGCAGAAACATTCTGAAAACAGCTACTGATACGCTGAATACAGAGGAAGCCGAAGACACTCATCTTCGCTCCGTTTATAAAAGCTGGAATCGGCCAACTTCCGCAGAATCGGCCGCCAGACTCCGCACAGAGATTGCCAACTTTGAGAGCTACATGAACGAAGCCGAACAATCAAATGCCTTAGTCTTCGAAAGTATGGGATCTATTGAACACATTATCGAAGTGTTGAGCCAAGGAAGGGTATGTTTAAGCCTGTTTTCATGAAGCTGCTAACCTAGAATGCTATTGAGAGGCTGCTTCCGGAGTCAACCCCTGCAGCGTTAAGCCCATATCTCGAGAAGGCTATGGCTGAGTTGCGTGAAGAGCTTTCGGAAGCACGACGTCTTGACGTTCAGCGTTGCCAGTATATCCGGTCACTACAAAGCGCCACCGCCAATATCAACTTACGTGAGTGCTGCAAGCAATCATAATTCGCACATTAACTAACGCTAAGTACCCGATATCATCGCACGATATAAGCAGCTTCGAGAGAAGAGCCCTGGAACTAAGATAACTGCATCTCAATTGGAAAGTGCTTATACAGCCACCCTCTCCCAGTTCGACAAGGATCTGATTTGGGTTCAGCAACAGCAGAAGGCACAGGACAAGGTTGTGGCCGAAATTCAACGAAGGAACGCCACGTTTCGAGAACTGTATCAAGCCTCGAGTGCAAATTCGGAGCGCCAAGTTATGATACAGAACCTCGAGCTTGCTCATAAGAAGTATAACAGCATTTGCGGAAGCATCGAGCAGGCGCGAAATTTCTACAACAGCGTCACATCAAGGCTTCGCCAACTCGAAACAGAGTGCAACGAGTTTATGTACCAGCGAAGGGCCGAAGGTGCCACTTTGGAGCGATCTTTGAATTCAGCTACTTCTGCACAAGCGGGCACATCAACAGAAGATGCGCTGCCTGCTCCGCAGCCTCGAAAGCCAAAAAAGCCCTGGGATCCTTCTCGAGGATTGAGCACTTAATGCTGAAGGTTAGACTTAATCCGATTTTTGAGCTGAGTTGTTACTCTGCGCTTCAGACGGGCCAATTGCTTCTCCTGCTGCCTTTTTGGCCATGTACATCTGATGTAGGTGCTTCCGCTTTTCGTATTTCACATTTGAACGATGCTTCTTACTGTTGATGTGAGTGTCCCAAGCTGCCTTGCCAATGGAGATGGCTTTACTACCATCTTTCGTTTTACAGACATCGCAAATGTAATGCTTCCACTGCGATGATGAGAATGTGTTGTCTGGTTCTCGAGGCTCCAGGAGTTCCTCAAGACCCTCTGGAGCCATAGGAATTGTGCTCGCTGTTCCTTCCAGGACTTGTTTACACAGGGATACACCTCGCTCGGATACGTTTTCATTCCAGTTGGCCAGATCAGTCGAGTCGAGGATACCAAAGCTGTTTGTGCTGGTCTGACGCATCATATCAAGAAGTTTTTTCCGGATCCACTTTGTCTGCCTGCCAGCATATGCTCTGGTGGCTTGCTTCATCGCTGATATCCCGGAATCTGGAGTTTGCTCATTCCCTTGTAGCCAAGGAAGAAACTCCTTAAACCCAATGACTTGCCAAACGCCTCGTTCGAGGTCGACCGGTGTTCCAGCTTCCTTCATTGCCTTGTACACATCGTAGAGCTCTCTTATTTCTGAATACAGAGATGCAGTAAGCATTTGGTCAACCCGCGAGTCTAGGCGGTAGTCAAGGGTCTTTTTGTCGCACCAGATCCACAAAACGAGACTTGGATCAAATCGTAAGCCAGTTACAATATCATCAGAACCGGCCTTTTGCTCATTATAAATATCAGAAGGCTTTTTGCCCGTCGTATAGTACACCTCAAGAGCCCTTCGAAGTCGTCTGGTATCGTTTGGATGGAACTTTTGAGCCACTAGAGGATCCACTTTTGTGAGCTCTTCTAGAACCTGAGAAGGAGAATCTAGAATAGCGACTTGAGGATCAGTCAGAGCTGTCTTTGTTATAGTTGACGTTGATGCAATTGTCGAGTTTTTGAACAAAAGAGACTGAATATAGTAGTGGGTTCCACCAACTAGAATGGGCAGTTTGCCTCGACGATGGATATCATCAACCTGATTTAGTATTAGAATCACAGAGAGAATACCATGTACTTACTAATTTAAGAGCTTCGTCCTCAAACTGTTTCACACTGTATTCTTCGCTCCATGCAACATGACCTAATAGATGATGAGGGATTCCCTCTCGTTCTTTGAGGGGGTGCTTGTTGGTGATGGTATCGAGACCCCGATACATCTGCATCGAGTCTCCGTTGATGATCTCGCCATTAAGAGCTTTAGCAATTTCAATACTCAACTGGGTTAGAGCAATTCCACAGATGAAACCTATACACACCTGTGATTTTCCGACACCCGTATTACCTATGATGGCCACTAGACTCCTGGGCATCTTCATAGATTCGGTTAAGAGGGATTCGGAGAAAGATGGTGATGAGGTGACTTCACGGGTCTTAGATGAAAGTCATCAAAAGATGGGTGATAAAATAAACTTCTTATAAAAGAAGTGAGTGTGGAAAAAATACTATCAAACGGAAATTTTCCGCCGGCAGAAAGTTGAATCGGGGCTGCTTTCAGCAGGTTATAGTGCAATATCTAGGTGTTCCTTTAGTTACCCGGATCGCAGCGCATGGCTGAAAAAAAATTCCCCCTGAATTTTGATTCCTTCAACTGGACAAGAAATGACGGTTCGCAAGCCTACAAACAAGCCTTCTAAGGCTTTGAAGGGCGCCCCTAAACGTAAGGTTGAGTCTCGAAACGAGAAGCCTGCAAAGAAAGCCCGCCACGAGTCGGAATCCGAAGACGAGTTTGGAGGATTTGACGATGAGCTTGAGAAGGAAGAATCCGACGATATTGAAGATGGGGAACTTGAAGAGGATGAGGATGATCTTGACAGCTCTGCGAATGAACTAGAAGATGAGGATGAGCTAGAAGATGGTGATGATGACGAGGAAGTCGATGAGAACGCTGAAGAAGGCAGTGGTAATAGCGCTAAAGCACATGCCGAGCAGAGAAAGCTTAAGCAGGAGCGTAAGCTGAGCAGACAGAACGGAGCCGAGATCCAGCAGATCAAGCAAGTGTGGGAGAAACTGCGAGTGAAGACGGGACTACCTGCTGAAGTTCGTAAGAAGCTCGTGGACCAGTGCTGGGAGTTGAGCCATGATCACATCAAGGAGATTGTGTTCAAGCATGACGCTTCGCGAGTCATCCAGACCTTATTTAAGTACTCGGACAAGACAAAACGAGCTACTATCACCAAGTCGCTCAAGGGTTCGTACGTTGAGTTGGCCAAGAGTGCTTACGGAAAGTACCTGCTGGTGAAGCTGCTGCACTACGGATCAAGCCAAGTTCGTTCCGACGTCATCAATGAGCTCCACGGCAGCTTCCGCAAGCTCATCAGACACAAAGAGGGTGCATATGTCATTGAAGATGCGTACCGTGACTATTCTACTGCTGCGCAGAAGGCACAGATTGTGCGGGAGTTCTATGGATCCGAGTTTGCTGTGTTCAAGGACGCTGCCCAGGGCAAGTCTCTTAGTGAGATTATTGCGGAAAACCCTGACAAACGCCCGTTTGTGATGCGCAACCTCAAGGAGGTCATCACTTCGGCGGTTAACAAGGGTTCTATTGGATTCACTATTATTCACGCCGCTATGCTGGAGTATGTCAAGAACATGGACACAGAGACAGAGAAGGAGGAGTTTATTGATCTTATTGCAGAGCAATTTGCCGAGATTGTGCACACCAATGAAGGTTCACAGGTGGCTTGCTACGTTCTCAGCGTGGCTACTGCCAAGGAGCGCAAGCTGCTAGTGCGATCTCTAAAGCCATTTGCATCTAAGCTTGCGGAGGATGAGTACGGACACTTTGTGCTCATGACTCTGTTCAACAGTGTTGATGATACTGTTCTTGTCGCCAAGTCGCTCTCTGGTGATATTGCCGAGCACATCACGGATCTTGTTGTGTCTAAGTCGGGCCGCCGTCCTCTTTTGTATCTGCTTGTTGGCCATTCACCACGATACTTCACACCCACGGTTCTTGCCAAAGTGCAAGCTCTGAACGAGTTGAAGAAGAACACTTCTAAAAAGGACGATGAGGTCCGTCGCAGCGAGTTGAGCAAGGCATTCTCGCCTATTATCTACAAGGCTATCCGTGACAACGCCCGGGACATTCTCAGTGAGTCGCTCGGCTCGCAGTTTGTTGCGGAAGCACTACTGTATGGCGATGCTGACGATGCGCTACGCAGTGCTGCCATTAATGCTGTGATTTCTTCATTCAGTGGTTCTCCTGCTGACCAGGACCACCTCATCCGACAGCCTTTCTCGGGTCGCCTTCTCCGTACACTTATCCAGGGAGGACACTGGAACAACCAGGAGAAGCGTGTTGAGAAGGCACCTCGTGATCTTGATGACGTGAAAGAGCAGCTGTTGGCTACCGTTGTCGAGAACATCGAGGAATGGGCTACTGGCGACGGTTCGTTTGTTGTTGTTGCTCTTGTCGAGAACCTCGACAACAAGCAGGAGCTTGTCAAGGCCATCAAGAAGAACAAAAAGGCCATTGAAGCCGCGGCCAGCGAGGGCAACAAGGGTGCCAAGCTTGTGCTGGAACTTGCCTGAGCTTGTCTCAGAACTGATAGCATTGCATATTTGTACTACATTAAGGGGCGACTGCCCATATAAGAAAAAATAGAAGTCGTAATTGTCGTGAGGAGAGACCAACTTGTAAGGGACAGCGAACCGACTCGCCAGCTTTGTCGGAACGCGTGTTTATTGAGCCCAGAGAAGGCTCAAAAGTGGTTGATGTCAACATTGGTGTACTGTCCCGAGTACTGCTCATAGATGGCCTCATCATTGTGCGAGTCATCAGCAAAGGCGGAGTCGTCGTAGCCTGGAGCGTGCTGAGCGTGCTCGAGATCATCCGGGTCCTCGGTCTTCGGCTGCACTTGAGAACGGTCATCATCTTCATCATCATCGTCTTCGTCATAAGTAGCATTTCCCGAGCCATTCGTGGCTCCTGATCCCTTGGACCGGCCCTCACGCTCTTGTTTCACTGCCTGGAAATCGCGGTACTTGGCGAGGTAGATTTTGAGCACCTCGGCATAGTTCTCGAATCCGAGCGATGTCATGGCGAACAGGATATCTTCACCATTCACCGTTTTGCGCTTCTCGGCACTGCATTTTTCCGAGGCTTCCGATGTTATGAACGAGACGAATTCGCTGACGCACTCTTGCACGCACTCCTTAGCCTCCTTGGACACTTTAGCGTTTTCTGGGAGCGCGTTCTTCATGATGCGCGACACATTGGCAATAGGCAGCCATTTGTCCTGCTCACGCAGCTCCACCTCCTTGCCAGGCTTTTCATCTGGCGAACGTTCCGACATGGCACGTCTGGGATGTAGACAGTGATGGGCCGCTGCGTTTTCAGGTGCTTTGACTCTTCACAACACAGTGGAGTTGTTGGCGGTTTGAAATTTCCGGACAAGTGGCGATACGGGGATATGCTGGTAAGTGCCAAATGATAGGACCCCAACCCTCACCCCCTGAGCTCATCACGTAAACAACCACTCCCATCAACTTTACTTTCTGCCGTTAACAGCATGAAGGTGCGGATCAATAGATGGGATGCGGTGGCCCTCTGGCGCTGGGATATGCCCGAAGATGAAGTGTGTGGAATTTGCCGTGTCCAATTTGACGGAACGTGCCCACAGTGCCGGTTTCCTGGTGATGAGTGTCCGCTTAGTGAGTATCCATAGCTGCCATATTAGCCATATGAACTAACAAAGTGAATGGAAAATGCCAGCATTCGTTCCACATGCACTGTGTATACCAATGGCTTCGAGTCGAGACTGCCAAGGGCCTATGTCCCATGTGTCGGCAGCCTTTTGAGGCTATAGAGCCTCCTTCAGAGCAGAATGATGTGAATGAGACCGAAGTCGAGGTCTAGCAGGTGGATGCATCCTCAGTACTTAACCGAGCTGCCTCAAAGCCTAATGAGTGGGATCAACGAATCACATTGATGATACGATTTATGAGTGATGATACAAGATTACGATTAATGGAGAACCATGAGTTGAGATGACATGACCAATGGATGCTACAGTACGTGGATAGAAGGAGTAAGAGGCGAATAGTGCTCATAGTTTTCACCGTAGAGACGAAGATGCTGGCCGTCATGTAGTTACGAGTTGAATAGGGCTCGAATGCTTGGATCGTTGTAGGCTTTTGGCTGCTGGTGCTGCAGGAGTGAGACATGATAATCTGTCATTGCAGTTCCTTTATCTCATCTCGCTAGTAATAGCCCTTCGCCTGGCTGGACGGTGTGGTACCAGTAGCTCCTGTAGGAGCCCAGGGCCTGCCGGGTGGTAGAACATTACGACCTGACGGCAGCTCCTTCTCGACTTCCGAAACGTCGGGCACGACCTGCAACTCATAGCGGTCATTTTGAGCTCTGTATTTGCGCAGCACAGCTTCTATAAGCACTCGCAAGTTGTGAGAAGCAGTCTGAATGTCCGAGAAGGCGTTGCGCTTGGATGATAGAGTCGCTGACGGGGTAAACCGGGTCTTCAGGCTTTTGGTTGACCCGGCTTTGAGCAGTTGGTCGGCCACATTAAGGTGTGCAATGGCTTTGCCGGTCTGATCACGGTTTGCCTGCTCAGAGGCAGTCGATTTGTGTGCAAATGCAAGACAGAAGCGCCGCGAGTCGGCAAGCCACTTTTGAGTGGTGTCTGTCTCGATGAGCGACTTGTTGGACTGGGACCATTGAGAGGCAGCCGAAGTGAGACGCTCCACGGCGTACATGGCAATTCGACTCATGAGTGAATATGATGCTGGAGATGTCTGCATAGAGAAACCCGCCTCGTGGTCCTCTGTCTCGGTCTCGAGTGTCTTGAACAGCAGAACCATATGAAGAGCAGCGCTAGCTACATCGCTAAACGTGCTGACAGTGTGGTCAAATGGCAGCTGGCGAACGTCTCCATTGGTTTGGTTAAGAGGATTTAGCTGGAGGTATTCGAGGATGCCTACTGCCTTGGTGAGATGTGCATTGGCTTGTTTCCAACGCCTGTCTTTGGCTTCACCACTATCTGACGGCTCGGACCGGGCGACAATGGCATCAGCTAGACGCATAAGGCACAGCGCGTACGTGAAGACAATCATGAAGCGTTCAAAGTCGACTTCAGCAAGTTGAACATGTGGCGGTTCCGAATTGAGGAGCGAGCTACGAAGTGGTACTCGCCAGGATGGAGACGGTAGCGGAGAGCTCGCTGTAAATCGGCTATCCCCAAGGATGCCAAACAGCTTTTCAATATAGTTTTCTATATTCTGGCGTTAGAAACAGTGGCATGAGGCCCTATAAGGTGCAACGGCAGAAGAACACACCTTGGTGATGGAGACGAAATCAGGCTCGTCGGCGTGTTTGGCCTGCTTGAGAGCGTCGCGAACGAGATTGCGAGCCGAATCAGCAGCCACCAGTGCCGGTCGTTGCTGTGGTGCACAAGCAAACGCCTGAACAAGCGACCAAGGTGCCGTAGTCGGCAACACAAACGCCGGAACTGAAGTCATGCCGAGACAGTAGAGGAGGAATAGAACAGAAATAGATCAGTTTGGACAATAGATAATATGCGGGGAGCAAATCATCACGTGACCGGCGGCTGATATTCACGTGATCTTGGTCCAGAGATGAATAGCCTAGATGGGGTGATGGGAGGG